>JAPMOB010233366.1:0-21429 GCA_029875015.1 Lepomis gibbosus
ATCTTGCTTGACTTTATTTTATCCCTTTTATTTTATTCTATTTTACTTATTTTATATTTATCTTAAAAGTGTATTTTAGTATTTTCAATGTTTTCTTGCTTTTATCTTGTATTGTTTTTGTATTATTGTTTTTTTGGGTATCATTGTCTTTAGACTTTGCACTTTGTAACTTGTTTTCGAGAAGTGCTCTACAAATAAAGATAATTATTATATTATTATCTTTTAAAACATGTTTTTGAGCTTTGTATTTAACTCACCCATTAAACGAAAACATATACCACTAATAAGTGTCAGGAAAAAAATTATAATTCAAAATGGGATTTTGTAAATTGTTGGTTGATACTGTTTGTGGCATTATGTTAGTACAACTATTCAGAATCTGAATCTAAATCACTTGTAACGGCCAGGTATGTGTAGGACTACACATACAATTTGACTCCGGTCTTATATTATTCTCAGTGTACATACATGCTACAAGCATAAACAATAAGGACAACAAGCTCAGCAAAAAACAGACACAAACTACCATGTACAGACACACAAACATATTTGTAGACAGACAGTATTGTAATAGAGCAGTGCTATTGGTGCTGGAAATAATATTTTGTGCAGCTATTTGAATGAAGGCCAACGTCACGTAGGTCGTTATGGGTGATACGATACAGTAGGCCTATGTCTTACAATATGAAGAGCTTATGAGTTCACAATTATGGATCGATAGTAAATAAGGTGTAGGTAGATGTTTGATTTGGCGTACAGTGCTCTGTGGCGCCCACCAGAGGGGAGAAGTGTGTCTATGGTGTGATGGGTCTGCCTTGATGTTTCCTGCCCATTTCCTGGACAGCTACGTCAAGTTTTACCTACCAGCCCTCCCTGAACTGCAGCAACTAGCCACAGCAGCAGCTTTACCCACAGTCTGAAGGTAAGAGGTATTTTTTAAACGCTGGTCCAGGTAATCCGAGATTGGATCAATAAATTAATGGGCGCATTATTGAACACAAGTAGGCTACTGAACGACATTCTGGCAGCACGGGCGGTCGAGGCCTATGTGTTTTACTTTCAGTAAAGTTAAATATGAAATAGTTTAAATAGTTTCAAGCTTACTCATAGGCCTACAAGTAGCCTAACTAATAGCACAAGTGCTGTTATTAATAGAAACATTTTTGAGATGTAAGCAGTAAGTAACGTAGTCATGTAGCGTTTTTCGGCAGTCCTATCTGTTTTTTTACTCGAGTAGTTTTAGTTGCTGCAAGTTTTTACTTTCACTTCCCTACATTTCAAAGCCAAATATCGACTTTTCCTACTCTTTTACATTGTGCACGAGACCTCGTTACATTTGGTCGCTTTTGCAGCGCAGCTGAGTGGAGCAGCACTAAATGTAAAACTGATAAAACAGACTCGGCGCAAATCAGCTTCGCCCAGCTGATACAACACTGGCATACACAGTAATAGTCCAGTGCAGAGCTGAACGGTGTCGCTTCACTTTCTTGTCAAATGTGAACGCCAGTCTTTAAAACTATAGCCTAATGAGAGGAAGAGGGACTTCTAGACACGAGAAGAGAACCCAGCTGAGCAGCGCAGTTCTTGTCTGTCTGTGGCCTGGTTTCTTGCCAGACTGTGACTGAACAATGTTAGCGTGAAATACAACTATTTGTTACTTTTGATAAATGCAGATGGGCCACTGTGTTTATAAACTGTGTTCATATATGTAGGCCTACCTGTTAAGTTTTGGATTTGAAAATAAGGGAAATTTTTTTCACCGCGAGCAGTCCCACCACGCCAAGCTCCAGTAGGCTATCCCTTACATTTTAAGACAGGTGTTATAGCATAAATGAAAACACAAAAGGGTATGAAGATCATTTATTTTAATGCTTATTTACATAGGCCTATTTTATGTTCATTTAACATTACTTGTCTTTACATTTACATTTTATTTTCATTCCACACATTCGTTTCATTTCATATTGCTTTTCTTTTAAAGTTTTTCTTTAAATTTCACATAACTTTTCTTTCACTCTTTTAGTGAGTTATTGTACAAATTTGTTGCAGACTTTGCATTCTTTAAGACTGTTATGGAAGGAGTGTATTTGTGGGCTGGGCCAGAGTGGTTAATTTTACATGAAAGTAGAGCGCAAACAGTTCTGTTGTCTGCAGGTGGCAGTTATCGCAAGGCTAGTGACAGAACTCAGATTTGTTACAATAGTGATTCTTTAGCATGAGTGAGTGTGCTATGATGCGGAACCTTAGTAATCTCAAGGCCACAGCACCAGTCTGTGATAGAGTGGTAACATAGCTGGTAGAGTTTTGCAATATAAACATCTAAAAACTGAAGCCAAACTTGCGCTGTTTGGGACTGTGAGCTGCACTTTATGAGAGGTGCTGAAGTTAACGTGTGTGGATTTTTGGTGAGATTGTCAATTGAAAAGTGTTTCAGTTACATAACCGAAGACCCAAATGGGGTTCTGTGTCTGTCAGAAGGGGATACTACCACTTAAGCAGAGCAATACTTCCTCCCCACAGTATAGGAAATATCCACTTGTCCTCTTGCGACTCAGTTTTCCTTATTGTGATTTACTGCGTTCAAACCTGCCTTGACTGAATATAAGAAGAGAGATTGCGTTTGTAAGATCAATTGATTAGAATGTGTAGTAGCCTACCTTTACTTTTGATTACTTAGGCTAAGTATTTTTACAACCAGGTAGGCTACTTTACTTTTACTTGAGTAGGTTTATACCGGATGACTTTTACTAGAGTAACATTTTTCGTGAGGTATCTGTACTTTGACTTAAATATGAAAATTGAGTACTTCCACTGGATGTAAGTATGACAAGCTGTCATTGTTTTAACTTTTAAGACATACGACTTTGCAAAATGAAGTGCGACTTTGTATCCTGTGTATGGGTCCTCATCATCTCTGTTAACGATTTATAAAGGTTTTAATCTTTAACTAATGGCTTTACTTAGTAAGCCTTAAGCAAGGATTACAAAGTGCTCATTTTATGTCATGTCCTATATTTTACAGGTGAGATGAATTTGGAGGAGTACTTCAAAAGAATTGGTTTCCATGGCTTATATGATAAACCGGATCTCGCAACACTGAAGTTGATCCACAGACAGCATGTCATGTCAGTTCCATTTGAAAACCTCAGCATTCACTGTGGAGAGAGGATCACCATGGACCTTGACCTGATATTCAATAAGATAGTGAGGAGCAGCCGTGGGGGTTGGTGCCTTGAGAACAACTTTCTGTTTGGCTGGGTGCTGAGAGAAATGGGCTACGACACTACGACGTTGGGCTCCAGAGTGTTCAACAGTACCAGCAATGAATTTTGCCCCGGTGAAACTCATCTTGTCAACAAGGTTGTCATTGATGGAAAGGCTTATGTCACAGATGTAAGCTTTGGGGTGTCTTCACAAGTGTGGGAGCCCCTGGAACTCGTCTCTGGAAAGGACCAACCTCAGGCAGCGGGAGTCTTTCGTCTTATAGATGAGGGGGACATCTGGGTGCTGGAGAAGACTGGTAGGAGGGCAGAGGTTCTCAATCCAGACTTTGCCAAATCCAGTCTGGTGGACAGGAAAAAAACAAAGAAGATCTACGGCTTCACTTTGGTACCGCGAGAGGCCAATCATTTCTTTGAGACAAACCACAAACTCCAGACAGATCCTACTTCACTGTTCGCCAATAAGTCCATCTGCTCTTTGCAAACCCCAACAGGATTCAGAGCCCTTGTTGGCTGGACCTACAGTGAGGTCACCTACAAACCTGAGCAAGGCATTGATGTCTTAGACATGAGGGATGTAACAGATGGTGAGATAGAGCTAATTCTGAGGGAAAAGTTTAATGTAAAGCTGCAGAACAAACTGCAGTCTGTAAACAAAACAGCATGCTACACAATCTGAAAAACAACACATATTCTGTTTAAAAATTGTCCTGAAATTAGGTCACGACCTGAGTTGATTTCATGACTGAGACAAGCTACCTGGAGCTTGTTCAAGAATCTGTTTTTAAAAATTAGCATTGCCTTTATTGATAATCATTATGTAATGACTGAAATAATAATAAACAGTATTTTAAATGTGTTATTCCATTTCATTCATTGCCACGTTTGCAGGTCCAGAGTTGGGAAGTAACTGAGGAAATTTAAAACATGTAGTATGTCTCAACAAAAAAAACAAAACAAGTTAAAGTCTTCAGTAGAACAGAATGAACAGTCCAGATGAGACCAAGATTAATTTATATCTAGAGTAATGGACAGGTGAAAAAGAAGACATGATGAGCTCATAATGAATAATGTTACATTTAACTGAGGTTATTTGTTCTGTTTGAAAACACCACGAGGCAATGGCTATTGTCAAAGAAATTTAATGAATCCATGTCATATCCATCCAGCATAATCCAACTCACTCTAAATTTTCTGAAAAGCATGCGTATGTAAACTGAACTGTTGTGGTCAGTGCAAAGTGAATTTAAAACTATATCAATAAATAAATATATTTAAACTGTAATTGTAATTTTGTTTGTTAAATTAGATGTCTATAACATTGTTTACCCCAAGAAAAGGGGTAAGGGGAACCACTGAAAGGGTTTCAGTTAGGCTAACTGTGACTGGCCCCAGAAACAGCACCATCTAGAGGCCCCGAGCCAGTCTGGGCTTTTTAGTGAAGCACGGTGGGCGGGGCTTTAGCCCTTTGTACCGCCTCTTGTTGGTCTTGTGCCCAATAACGTTAGCGCCTGAGACGCCTCCGATGCGGATTGGTCTATGCGGCCTGTCCTTCAGGTGAGGGGAAGCAGGGGCACAGCCAACAGCAGGCTTCTGGGACTAAAGCTCAGATATGAACTCCCTGGAACAGGCCGAAGGTAACCTATACAGAAAGAAACTTAAATTGCCACATGGTTGAATAGTTCCCCGTGTATTTTAGCTGTGTAACTATGACCGCAAAGGAATTCAAAAACAACCGTTTTAAAAAGGGATCACAAAAGCTAGGTGCAACGCTAATTTAGCAGGCTAGTCTGCTTAGCATGTTTGCTAGCTCAACGGAACAGTAACGCTTACGTTACACATTCAGTCGTTCATATATGCCAGTGTAGTTATTAGCTAACGCGTTAAGTCTGTTGTGGTTACGTTTGTGTTGCTGTCCGGGAAGTGTGTATATTGACAGGTCAGTTTTGCCAGCAGTCAATGTGTCACAGTAAGATCGAAGATAAACGTTGTGGACATTTAACAGTCACGCTGTGTTTCTGTCTTCAGTTCGCATACTTGAAGTAACCTCCTAGGTACAAACTGTAATGTTAGCTGTAGAATTGAAGTTGACATTGCTTATGTCAGATATATGTCCAGCTATCACATATTTCACAGAATTGATAAGATCAGTTTGCTAGGTCATACAGCCATGATTGTAGGTCTGAATCATGGTCCAAATGTAATACTTTTTTAATGTGCTCGTTTTTGTTTCAGACCTGAAGGCCTTTGAGAGAAGATTGACAGAATATGTCTCATGTTTGCAACCTGCAACTGGCAGGTGGAGAAGTAAGTAACTGTTGGTGGTGATTGTCAAAATCATAGCAGAGAAAATGTAGCAGGTCATATGGTACCTTTTTTATATGCCCGAATCAGAAGGAGCTTTATTGCCACGTAGTGTTTTAAACATACAAGGAATGTGCTTGGTGATAAGGTGCTACACGTGGACAAACATACAGTTGACATAAATCTTTTCAACCCTACATTTAATGAATATCAAACAAAAGACTCCCGAGAAGCTACCACTCACCAAATACAGTAAATGCAGACATTGGTGCAGACATATTTACAACTGGTAAACTAGGATCACCAATATTTAGCAATACTTACCAAGCAAGACTTAAAATATGTTGATCTGGTAAAACACATTTCACGTTATTGCACTGGGTCAGATTCTTTTGTCTTGTTTCAGTGATTCTGATAGTGGTGTCTGTCTGTACGGCTACTGGGGCTTGGAACTGGTTAATAGATCCCGACACACAGAAGGTACGTATTAATGGACAACCATGACTAGTTGTGTAATTCAACGGTTCTCAAACTTTTTCATGTCAAGGACCCCTAAACTGACACAAAAGACCCCCATTTGATAAGATTTTGTCCCAGGATTGACCATCTGATAGGATTTTGTTTTTTTAGATGTTTTATTCCAGAAGGTGTATGAAATCTCAAAATAGCCATATGTTTTGGTTCTTATGGAGGGACCCTTTTTACTGGGCACCCACAGGAACCCTGGAACCCCCCGGACCCCACTTTGAGAACCCCTAGTGCAATTTAGGCTTAAATTGAAATGCCATTAAAAACAGAACATACCCAACAACAATAAATGTGAGGATTTCTAATGCAAATACACATTGAGACTGTAAATGTATCAGTTAACAATTTTTATTGCAGTCTATTGATGCTGACTCTGTGAGCTAATAGATTCTTTGACATACATTTTAATATGGGGGCTTACAGCTGTGAACATATTCCCATGTCTTAGCATTATCAACCCAGGCTTTAGCTAAATTTCAGACTACAGAGTGATTGCTCCTTCAAAGTATCCATGTGTTTTTTAATGGATCTGTTTTCCTTGGACCAGTCTGGATATGGTCATGTTTTATGTTCAAAACAAAACCTTGTTGTGAATATACGACCTTATGCTGATCGGCTGATGTGTAGCCATTGTCTTTTTAGCTTTTTTGGCTTGCACCACCACCACTAGGTAACTAAAATGGCAGACAGGGTAGAATCACACCAAAAGGGTTGAGGAGAGGAGAGGCTTCTTCCTGTCTCAGAGGTGGTGGGATGAAACATGAGGATATAGAAGCTGTACTTTAAGCCAGATCTCTTGTGTCAAACAGATGATGCCTTTTGAATTATACAGTGAACAGTTTGGAGAGTTAATGCTGTAGCTCGAGAAACAGGATACAACTTATTTTTGCATGTTGTTCCCTCATTAGAATAAAAGCTCTCAGGCTGACGCTGACCTATATAATTTAAAATGTGCAATTTTACGCTTCATTTCCTCTGTTATATTTACTTCACCTTACACTTAATCTTACTCTCATAAGATTCATTAGTACTGTTGGATAACTACATTTTTTGTGGATCAAAATGCATGTCTAAAAATGTCCTGCTATATGTTTCTTTGATTTCCATAGCTCACTATAAGTAAGATCTGTAAAAATTAAAGTTTTGCTAATGGTTTGTTCCTCTGCAGGTCTCTTTCTTTTCATCGCTGTGGAATCACCCATTCTTCACTATCAGCTGCATCACTCTTATAGCTCTTTTTTTTGCTGGGATACACAAACGAGTTGTGGCACCATCAATGTATCCTTTTGTCTGCAGCAGCTAACATGAAGTAGTAGTGGTTTGTCAGACTTAAAACTCCAGCAGTCTGCTATCACACATGCAATGTCAGCCACTGACACAGAAGTGTATTTAGAAAACGTTTGGCTTTTATAAATGATTTGTTCCGGTTCAAGTTTTTGGCTTACTGGTTAACATCTTTGACCTTTGCACCTTCAGTATTGCTGCCCGGTGTCGGACAGTTTTAGCAGAATACAACATGTCCTGTGACGATGTGAGTTAACAAATGTCTTTTGATGATGTGACCTGTAGTCTGCTCCGACAACTTGTATTTTTTTTTTAAATTGTTAACACTTGTCATGCTTCTGCCTTTTTACAGACGGGGAAACTTATTCTCAAGCCACGACCCAACATCCAGTAACCACAAGCTTGAGTGTGGGGGGTTCAGACCGTGTACTCCGTCATTGTTTATAGCCACTGACCACTTGGCGTCTTGAGGCCTTTGGGTGGTCTGAACAGCACCAAGGAGAGCAGCACTGAGGCATGATGGGAATACGTTTGGAAGATAGAAGAAATGAACTGAAAGGCGCTTTTAACAGAGTCGTTGTGCTGACGTGAAGCTGCTGATCTGCTCACATGATATATTTTACTCCTTCAGTGTGAGTTCAGGTGTATTCATCTCTGTTTTGATGCTGAGCATGTCTTTTATCTAAATGTTTCTATTTTTAAAGATATTTACCTAATAAATACTTAAGGTGTCGAAATATGTCCGCTATTTATTTGTCTTATTAGATTTAAAGCATCTGTCTGTGATTTATTTGGTAGTACTACTACAAAATCTTTTGTGTTTTACGTTCCCGTGAGTTTGCGACAGGTTCTCTGCTTTCTGTTAGCAAAGACTGCTTTACGGCAGGGAGAGAAATGTTCCACATGGCCTCAAACCAGGCCGGAGTTGGACCCTGTGTTTGAGGTTTGGAGTTAGGCCGGAGCGTGCAAGGGAAAAGTCGCGTTACATGCGCAGTTCGCACTTTAACAGAGGTTGAAATGGGTAAAAGTAAAACCACGAAGTTTAAACGTCCGCAGTTCAACGCGGTGGGGCTGCCGGCTAATGCCGTGAAGGAAGCCGAGGCTGAGGAAGAAGACCACGGCGATGAAAGCTGTCCAGCTGCGGAGTTGCTGGAGAAAGTAGGAACCCTGTGTAAACCTGTTTTCTCACCAAAATGATTGTCAAGCTGTCATGTGATTCCCTTGTATAGTGGATCGGCATTTAAACATTTCAATGACACAAACAGACCGTAGCGCGTATCCTCACATCTGATTTGTTCTCTAGTCCAGTCACGAGATTTAACTTGAACGTGCGATTTCACTCAGACTCTAATTTAGGCGTTTGTTAAAGGTCTAACTTGAATGAACTTGGATATGGTCCAAACTGGTAGATTATATACAATCTTATTACTTGTTCCAGTGCGGCTAGGGTTATGTTGGGGCTGCAACTAACGAATATTTTCGTCGTCGATTAATCTGTTGGTTGCTTGGTTTATAGAATGTCAGAATATAATTGCATATAATGTCGACCATTGTTTCCCAAAACCCAAGATGACGACCTCGAATGTATTGTTTTGTCCACAATCCAAATGGGTAATAATATGGATGATTTTTCTTTAAAAAAGATGACTCAAACCGATAAATTTAATAGTTGATAATAGATCAGTCAATTGATTGTTGCAGCCCTAGAGTGAATGCAAGCTCACTACAGAAAGTCTGACACAGGTCAGTTTATATAGTTAGTCATGTTTTGTATCTGTGTCTGTAGTTGCAGAGTCCCAGTGCGGATGTGCGAGAGTTTGCATGTGCCAGCATTTCTCGGGTGGTGCAGCAGAGTCAGACCATCCCGGGTTTCCTCCAGAGAGATGCTGTGAGGCGCCTTGGGCCCATGCTGCTGGACAGCAGCCTGGCTGTCAGGGAGACTGCCACTGGAGCACTGAGGTGAGTCAGTGCTGTGGAGTGGATCGCACCAACAGAACCAGTTCTGATCTTTAGAATGAGACCATCTTAGCCTGAAGATGCTTTTGGGAAGAGGGCCGCCCCCTCCCTGCCCACAACAAGTTTGTGGCAACTACATGTCAGTCCTACAAAGGACTACATTTTTAACAAACAAACAGGTCAGTGTGTGTAAAGGAGAACAGACCAGATGACAGTTAGCAGGGGGAGAAAGGCCCAGTTTGTTTCCTGTATAATTTAAACATGTTGTGTTGATGTCTGTAAATACAGAAACCCTCAGACTGAGGCAGGGCTTAACACACTTGGGATGTCAGTGTGTCAGGTTACCCTGTTTTACTTTAAATAAACCATTTTTACAGCAGACCTTAACATGTCATAGCAGAAAATGGCCAGAGCACATTATTTAATTTAACCAGTCTTTCCCCAGCTTCATTCGAGATTACATTAATTTTAATATTAAAGGATATGGGGTACAGATGTATTTGTCATGTTCCATCTGCAGGGGGTGCCATGCTACAATGAAAGGTCTACTTGGAAGAAGAAAGATGGCTCTATTAGGTTTTTTTCATCCTTTGGTGGCTGATGCTAACACTGTCTTATGATGTATTCTGTGCAATTATCCACTTACTTCAGTTTATTTATGTGGGAATCTGATCACATTTGCATGTTACATTTGTTTAACCTCCTCTGAAAACAAAAAGACAAGAGCTTCATCAGTGGTGATGACATTTGACAGCAGTTACAACACAACAACAGCAATCATCGCTGTCATCATCATCCTCTTCACAGGCGACACTTTATTTTTGTATCAGGGTACGACCTCAACCCCTGTCCTGACTGCTGTCCTCCAGTAAATCTGAAGTTAGGGTCAGTGTACTGGATATCAAAATGAGACAGTTGCTCACAGGACACCTCCAGGCTCTCCATCTTATACACACACACACACACACGGCATCTCTGACAGCGGCTCTTCCTTCGACCTAATGATGGGCGTGTGTCTTGGCCTGTCTCCCCCTGACAGGAATCTGAGTGCATGTGGAGGTCAGGAGGCGTGTGAGGACATGGTGAAGCACGACGTCATGACTCCTCTGACAGCACTGCTTAGAGAGGTGAGACTCCGCTACTGCTTTCAGCTCACCCCATCACTTCACTTCCTCCTCATCAGCAGCTGTTGCAGCAAGTTACGATATCAGCAGCAATTAGGCCTCATCCCAGAGCAAAGATATTCACAATCTGTGAAAATTGCTCACTCGAACAACTTGACTTTTGGCATGAAGCTCAGTGCTGACCAGCGGATGAGGTCAATCGGTGTTGTGAGCCGTTATACTCTTCAGACTGAGCTGTGTTTCCATAATACAGAGTTAACATTTTGAACCTTTTTGGATGGATGATGGCAACTTCATACCTGTGTCCCTTGTGGGTTTGTCGCCCTTCTTTTCTTTTCAGTGCTGTGCTGGTTTTGAGAGCGCTGTCGTGCCGATGAAAGACCAAAAGAACGCAGTGGAGGATGTAGCCAACGAGGCTGTGAACCTGCTGTGGAATCTATGGTAAACAAGGGCTTTACTGTGTGTTTTTAATCTCAACCACTTAGATTTTCTTAGTTTAGAGGCTGTATTCACACCAAATCAGGTGACAATTAGCGAAAGAATGTGCAGAAATATCACTACATGGTCCGTTTGTGTGATGTGTGCATGTGCAGAAATCCCAAATTGAAGAGCGATGTCTTTGTACTCTCTCATGTTTGCAGTCTCTCTTCCATCTTTACATTTACTCTGTAATAGGTGGAATGCTACAGTGCTACGTGGTAAACAAGGTTCTTCCTCCCACGGGCGTCTTCTGGTCTGATTGCGGTGATTGCTGCAGCCTAGATGCACAGTCCACATTCAAATTAATAAGGAGGATAGGGGTTTTCACTGCAATTTCTGATGTGATATGAATACAGCCTTAATTCATCTTAGAAGTACAAGCCCACTTCCTGACACTTGTTACTGCCATCATCCATAATTATTGATCCAAAGAGGATGCACAGTGTCTGTCTGTGTGCATTTGTTTCTTGTCTTACACCTGCCTCTCACATCGTGTTGTCCTTTCAGTGAGAGCAGCAGCCAGGCGTTGTCTGTGTTTAACAAAGCGGGTCTCCTGGATGTGGTCGTTCAGTGTCTGGAGAGACACCCCTACAATGTGGAACTGGCAATATCTGCTGGTACGTCAAACGGATATACTGTTATTTGGTTATTAAATTTCATTTATAAAGGTCTGTGTATGTGCGGCCACGATATTCCCAACTTTAATTTTTTGTCCAAATATCATGACTGGACATACTTCAATTTCTGCAGATCCAGTTGCCATCAAAGTGATTTATAATTTTAACCTGTATGAAGGAGGGTTATCTTGCAGGACTGTTAAATTATCCTGCATTAGTTTCAGCTGGGTGTGCATAATGAACTGGCAACTGAGTGTAAATGGACTTTTTGGGAAATATGCTTATTAACTTTCTTAAAAGTTAGATGAGAGGATTGATACCACTTGTGTGTGTATGTTAACTATGACACTAGAGCTAACAGATGGCTTGAGTAGCTTAGGTAAAGACTGGAATCTGGTCATGTCGTCACCAGCTGAGACTCCAGGAAGTCACTGCACCAAACCAAGTCTGATTTTTTTCATTTAACTCTCCAAAGCATTAAGCTTATTTCCCAAAATGTCAGACTATTCCTTTAAGATGACGGCTAGCTCATAATAACCACAGGCTCGCGTAGACATAAGGGGAAAAAGTGGAAAATACAATAAGGAAAAAGAAGAAAACCATAGATGCATTATGTATGTATTTTTATCTTTGCTTCCTACTAAAATAGACCTTACAGAGATTAAACTTATTGCCACATGCTGCGTACGACAATATTATTAATATTCATAAATGTTGGTATGATGACAATGTGTAAATGAAGTTGACGGTCTCAGCTCTGTAACATATGAGGCTGATTACAAAAATGACTTTGGACATGTGAACTGTTCATTGACATTACAAATGTCCTGGAATAGCTACTACTGTGTACACAAACACACACTGTCCTTCTAAATAGGGCTGTCAGAAATCTTAAAATTGTTGTTAGTAACAAAGGGCTTAGTCAAGGCTAACTTTTAACATTTGGTTTCTCAAGTATGAGGAAATAGTTTTGAAGTCTCTCCTCTCTGTGTTTGGCCAGCCCATTGTTTGCACACTGTGACTGAGGATAACCCAGAGCTGCTCTGTAGCTTGAACACTGCTGTGCTTGGAGTCCTGGAGAATGCGCTGCTGTCATCTCAGCCAGGCATGGCACACACTCTTCTCAGGGCCTTGGCTGCAGGTACAATTTGCCACTTGTCAAGTCATTTCAAAGAAATTGTTGCAAAACGTAACTTCCTACCATTACACAAGTTGAAAAGGATGTTAAGTTCTCTGTGGACAGAAGTTGTTTACAAATTTAAAGAACACTGTTATTGATGAATGCTGTAATCTTTTATAAGTATTCCTGAGCTCTAACTCTGCCCGCTGTGTTGCTCAGGGACGCTGTGGAACATGAAGGGCAGTTTGCCTGTTGCCCGTCAGGCCCAGACACTCAACGCTGTGGTGGCCACCTTGTCACAGTGCCTGGCTCTGGACACGGGTACGCTGATACCTGAACTCAGACAAGCAGAAGAGGTTCGGCACAGAAACACACCAACTGCACCAGACATAGAAGACCAGGCAGCAGGAGAGCTTGCTGTGGAGGAGATGGACGAAGAGGAGGAAGCTCCTAAACACAAGAGTAAAGGAAAATCTGTGAGGGCTGATAACGACTTCTCTGACCTCTTGCCTGTAAGTGGTATTTCTCAAATAGATCTATCTATCTATCCATCTATCCATCTATCCAAAATGAATCTGCCCATATATCATTTTTTTTAAAAGTTGTATGTGCATTGGCTGCAAAAATCCACTAAATCCGGTTAATTACGTGAAAATTCTAAGAATGACATGATAATTTTGCACTTTCTCACTAACAATAAGTACTATTCATAAATGTCCCTAAGTGTTAAGATTCTGTCTCAGTTAAGTTTGAAAAACATTTAAAAAAGAAATAAATTACAGATTAAAGTAATTAACTTTAAAAAAACTTGCCAGTATACTTAAGGGAAATGCTTTCCACTGTAGGCTGAAAAAATGGAGACTAAAGCTTTAATTATCGATACACATTTTATAGGACAATCACAGATGTATAACAGTTGAAATTGTTGATGTATCTTTCTTGAACTCATTTAAGGTTTTTCTGAATAATTACTCAAATAGTGAACAAGCTTTCCTCTTTCCTATTGAAGCATATATAAAGGATGATGAAAAAGGCATATAGTGGGCATGACCCCTCTGGAGGCCGACTATAGGCTGATTCAGAGCTAAAGGAAGGACTTTTTGGATAGACATAATCATAGTCCTTATTTACAGCCACTGCAGTCTCCACTTAGATTTTACTTAAATCTACCTTGAGCTTCTCTAAATAAGTCTTTTAAGTGCTACTTTTCCCATGTTTTTTTAAATTCATAAGTCAAAGTTCAGGACTATTCTTAAGAACGGCTTTTAGAAGTTGTATACATAGGGTCTTAGGGTCCAGATCTTTTCAAGGAAAAATTTGAACACTTAAAAAAATATAATTTAATACAGTCTGTATTAAATAACAACAACAAAAATGGATTGCACAGCTCTCCAAGGTATTGTTTCCCCTCAACTTTAAATGCTGTAAATTATAGGATGGGGTGTGTACAACAGTCTGTGTTAATGGCAACAGAACTATCCAGTTTTGTATTTTGAGGCACATGTTAATGCCAGGTGAAAAGGTGGTGGATGAGTCAAACCTGGAGCGCGAGCCAGACTGACAGAGCAGACAAACTGTCGGGTTCAGGGTAGCGAACTAGGAACACACTCAGCAAGGTTCAACTAGGGACCAGCTTCTGGCTTCCACCCCGCTGACATGCCCCAGACCTGACCCCGGCGAGACAGAGCTGTCCTCTCATCTCAGTCACAGCCAGAGCCGGAAGACTGCGGATGACATTCATGGTGACTTTCCAAAACACCCTGTAAAATTGTGGGTTACACAATGGGGTTATCTCGATCTAAGCTTTAGTTTTTCTAGTTTAGCGTAGAAAGCATTTCTCTGTCACAACGCTGCTAAACAAACACACAGACACAGCTGCAATCGGGAGACTGGATAGAAAAGCTCTATTTAAACCTCATTTTCCAGTGAAAAGCGACACTTTTGAACCAGATTTCACTTGATTTCCAAAAAAGTGCAACTGTTTGAGTACATCTGAAGAAATGAGTCTCTCCTTTGCGACGGGCTGCTGAGCTCAGACTGGGTGATAACGGTGCTAACAGTCATCATTTCGCTGGATGTTGACTCACATGGCCGCTTGTTTTTGTCCAGAGGGGAAAGGAGGAGCTGAGGGAGGCAACAGCCTTGCTGACAGCCCAGCAGACGTCCTTAGAGATCATCGTCAACATGTGCTGCTCTGACGGTGAGTGTAGTGGGCATGGACAGCAGTGCTGACCGCAGGCACTGTTCATCAACATTATTTCGTATGACAATGCCAGCCGGGATGTGTTTGGGAAGGCTATTATAACATGAGGTGCATGAATTGAGTTGATTTGAGTGCCTAGAAACGCCCTTTTCTATTCTGTACCGGCAGCGTTTGTCATTGTTTCCCTGATCAATTCTATGTATGTGCGCCCATTAAGACCCTTCTGACGATGAGTGGGAGGAGGAGTCGAGCAGCGACGAAAGCGACATGGGTCCGGAAGGACTTTGTGATGGAGTGTCCAATCTTATGTCTCCACTGTGTTTGTCAGCCGAGGTTCACGCGGCCTTGATCAACCACAGCATCCCTGAAAAGGCAAATACCTGTGTGCTTCATCAGTAACACCTCACATTGGCAGCGGCCTGTATCTTTAAAAAAGGAGGAGTTCGTCACGTTGTGAGAACGTTTAGACAACCTTGGGAATCTTGTTAAGCTGCCATTTCAGTATAATTTGCTGGCTGTGAACCCCACCCATCTTTCACCTGAGGCTGAACAGATTGAATTACTTAACCTGTGCAGCTGAATACACGTCTGTCTGTTATATATAAGCATTTATGCAACCACACTAAACGTAATGTTTTTTTCCCTCCTGACTCAAGGTCCTTAAAAAGACAGAGTTCCCCAGAAAGGAAGCCATGGATGTGTGCCATCAGAATCCCTCCTGGAGAAGCCTAATAAAAAAGTAATCCTACCAAGTCTTATCCTTCTTTAACTCAACTGTCTGATCAAAACCATGTATGCCAGATATACCTTATGCATCTTCTTTCTGGTTATGATTTACTCCTGAATGAAACATCTCACTGCTCTATGTCAAAAGCCATCTTTTCTTCTTTCCTTTAGGATGCACCGGGTGCAGTCCCGGGCGCTGACATGCCTCCACAGCATCCTCTCCACAATGGACGCCGAGTCTCTTGGAGGAGCGGCAGCCCTGCAGGGTGCGGCGCAGCACCTGTCCATGCTAGTTTTTGGTGCAGCAGGTCTCTCAATTTTGTCATTTTGTGATACAGCGCATAGGTCACGTTTAGTATTTCTAATTTCATTAAAACAAACAAAATAACTCTGATTCATGATTTGGAAACCATGTTGTGATGAAATGTGAAAAGCACTATTAAATCATAGTAGATAAATACATATCTAGAATGATCAGCTGTAGTAGATGCTATATTGAAGCCACTTTCTAATGTTTACAGAGATACCCAAAGATGAGGAGTTCCTAGAGGCTGTCATCAGCGCCATGCGGTCCCTTTTGCAGATGATTGCCTCCAAAAATATCTCCCAGGTACAGGATAGACCACAGCCTTTCCTGATGACATTATCTTAGTTACTTTTTTTTAGACTTTGAAAAGCTCCTCTAGAGACATTAAATGGCTGTTTGACAATAAAACTGAACTTGTGTAAAAGTAGTGGAAGGCCCCTACAAACATCATTAACGTATTGTATGTCCATGTTTGTTTGCAGTGCTGATTGAATAAATACAGAAGCTAGACTTTGTATTCCTGTCAAACATCCACTGACCGTTCACGCTAAACACAGTTGACCATGTTTACTTTGAGCAGCACAATATATGTGTGGTTGTTTTTGTTTTTGTTAGTGTATGACCCCCCAGCAGCTGATGAGCCTGAGCGAAGCAGCCACCCGCTGTGATGTTGTCAGTGTGAGGGTCAACGCCGTCGCCATTCTAGGCATCACCGGCAGCACATTAGCCAAAGAGAAGGGCACTGCCGCAACCCTTCAGGTATAATGTTCTTTCTTTTCGTCTCTTGGAATAGTTGTTCTTCCTCTGAGAAACTCTGCCTCCCACAGATGATTGGAAACGCCTTACTCGAAGTTGCCACAAGGGATGCCGACCTGGTTGTAAACGGAGAAGCCCTTGACGCCTTGTTTGATGTTTTTGCGGATGGAGACGAAGCGGAGACGGCTGCTAAAAACATTCAGTTACTACCTGCACTGAAGGCACTTCAGCCTGTCTTCAAGGCCAAGGTAACAGAGAACAAGCACACTGTTCTTGTTGATTTTTCACAATTTACAAATGCATTTTCAGGATTACTAAACCTATCCTTTCCACTTTCGATCGACCATTTTCTCCATCTTGTAAATGCATTTGCTCACGATGGCTTTACAGATTTTAATAAACAATAGTTCAGTGCCTGTGTGTTTTAAGAAATAAACAAGAAGACAAACATTGCCTCATTTTTCCTTAAGATAAGAACAATGTGTCATATTATAATAATTTCTTTTCTTCAATAATAGATTCGTAAAGAAGGAAGAGGCAAGTACAGCCCGCAGCAGCTGTGTGTGTTAGACAACATCAAAGTCAACCTGAGAAGATTCATTGGTTATCTGGAGAAGGTGGTGAAAAAATGAAGACTTTGAGTACTTGACATCGCAATCAGTTGAACCTGTACGGTTTGGACAGATATGCTTACAGGAGCATAGAATGAAACAGACTATGGTTGTTTAACCAAGTATTTATTATGTTGGTAGTAAACCATTTTTCCCTGCATGGTTTCAATGTTAATATTCTCTAAATAATGATTTACTATTTTACTTAGTGATGTGAAAGTTTATTTGTTGTGAAGAAAGACAGGGTGACATCTCTCATAAGTTAACAGATACTGCAAGATGCAGTAAAGAGAGGTTTTCATTTTTGCTCCCTCAGTTGGTCATTCAACCCAAAATGGTTTGTCCCACTTGAATTTGTTTATTTTCATGTCCACCACTAACATTTTTATATGCTCAGGTGTGGAGAGCTGACAGCTGGCTTTGACATGTGTACCCTTATTTTAGTCCCATGTTTCAATGGACCGCAAACACTGATGTTTGCAGTTCTTCTACAAGGAGTAAGAGGCAGATCTATTTGAAATTGCAGGGCCTTATAGAAAGGATTATACTATCAGCTACTTTTTGAAAAAGGAGAAGATTTTGGTGTGGCAATTGTGTAATAGAATCCTAATTTTGTTGAGAAAGAAATTGGCCCTTGCTTACAGAAAAAAAAAGACGTCATTTCAGTAACTCACTACGTTTACAGGGTTTGGCGCACTCAGTGGGTTGTGATTAAATTAGTTTATTAAGTTTATTAAGACAGACATTTTGGCCTTTAGGAATACGCACATATTCTCTACCTCTATCTCTCTGTGCTCCCTCCACCTCCCCTCTCTGCGAGGCACCGCTCTTACGCTGACAGTGGTAACTTCTGAACTTTTTCTGTCTGCAAGTCACCACAGCAGCAAACTTTTGTAACATTGTAAAGTTAATTGCCCAAACTGAAAATAGATTGGGTGTCACTAACACCAATAATATTATCAGCTAGCCACCAGAATTGCTGCTACTAGTGACAGTCCTATTGGACAACTCTCCAGGTTTGAAATAACATAAATCCAGGATACTACCATCTATTTTGCACCGGAAGTTCATCATGCTTTGAGTAACTGACAAATTCAACTCATTAGCTTTCATTAATGCAGTAATTGGTAAAGATTCAATGGTGACATGCACCCGTGAATGGCATTTACCTAAATGTCAAAATAAACTGAGTGATAGTTGTTATAAGAGTCAGACAGCTTCTTTGAGTTCCCACAACTATTCAGGGGAATGTCGACTAAAATCTCATATCATTGATTTTTTTTTAAAAGATAAAATTGAGAGAAAATATGTCATAGGCTATGAATTAATGTTTTTGAAATAAATCCTTATTTTGTAAGCGTTCTTAAGGGTTTGTTCTCTTTTATATCACACAAACAGTTTTTGGGGTTTTGGACGATTTTTGTAACTGCTGATGGGGAGGTGATGGGGCAGTGGATAAGACATATACCTTTTGTGTGAGGAGACCCGGGTTCAACTCCCCACTGTGACACATCCTCCTCATGTGTCCCTGAGCAAGTCACTTAACCCCTAGTTGCTCCAGAGGCGTGTGACCTTTGACATATGCAGCAATTGTAAATCACTTTATATAAAAGCGTCAGCTAAATGAGTAAATGTTAATGTTAATCTGCTATTAAATGTTGTCTTGGTGAAAAGGAAGCTGAACCTTGACAGCTACTAAGCAGTACTTCAGTGTGATACTAAATATTATTGCTATGTATTAGGAATTCCTTAAAAGTTAATAATATACAGGCATAATAGTTTAAAAGCAAATGACATGGGTTATAGAAGTGGTGGTGAAACAACCAGCTGTTAAAGAGTAGATTGCAAGAAAAATAATAAAACCTTGAGTGATCTTGTTAACTGTGCCGGCTTCTAAAATGTGAGAATATGCCGCTTATGGTAAATTAAATATCTTAAGGTTTAAGACTGTTGGTCGTGGACAAGATGTTACCATGGGCAGCTGTGAAATTATAATTATTTGGCATTTTGTAGTCTGAATGATTAATGAGATACCTCCAAAAATAATTCACCGATTAATTGATAATGAAAATAATTGATAGGCACTACAACTCTATAACAAATTTGTAGTTACCCTTGTTAGTTGCAAGCATTTTAATACTGTCTAGCATAATATGTGCTGTGCATTTACATCATGGGAGTTTTGTTCAAACAATGGTGGGTACAATCTTGGGATATGTTGAATAGGTTAGAGCAAAGTTTATGGCTTTGATGAGAGAATAATAAATCAGATGCTGTTATGTAACATGAAACACTTGTCGGTTGCGCAAGAGCTGTTTTCCGCCCTCTTTTGGTCGCGCATGCGCATTATTACAGCACTCGCCGCCATTGGACCCACGATCAGGAGGGTCAGAGAGACAATTCGACGGGCTGCAGCTACACGTTTCTTCTGTCCTCAACCTCAACTTTGGCTTAAGCTACCATTTTTAACATTTGACTCACACTGTTGTCTTATTTCCCGCGGATGACTTGGCGGTTGACAACTGCGTGTTTCGTCGCCAGTAAGGGACGTGTTTTTACCAGATTGTAGGAGTAACGGAGAACCTCAGCTAGCGGCTGCTATAAAACGAGGCTATTGCAGGCTAGCTAACGTTAGCTAGCGACCTGGCTAGCTGCACACGAGCTGAGCAGTGCTCGGTGCAGGTGGGGGGCCGGGGGAGGCGGTTTGCCTACAGTGCCGTTTGATGGATCCGAGAATCGCCTGGTTTCAACCAGAACAACGTGGACCCGCTAACAAACTGTGGATGCAGATTTGGGAGACGACACAAGGGCTCGGGTACTTGCACGTAAATTGCTCCACCACTGTGAGCACCGTGAGCGTGAAAGCGACTGTCAACGGGGCGTCAGGAGCCGTCCTGACCAGCAGAAACGGGGCACTTGACTCAAACACCGGTAGCGGTGAAGCCAGGACTCAGGGGATGTCGACGTCGAGGGGGAACGGAGAAATGTCGGAACAGCGGGACTTTATACCGCTGGAAACCAATAGCAACCACAACAACCGAGCCACTGGCAGGGGCGGTGTCGGCGGAGGGGGACAGCAGCAGCAGGGCAGCGGGTTCGCTGTGCTTTGGAGAGGGGTGACGGACGGGCACCCCAACAAAAGGAAAAGAGACAACAAAGCTAGCACTTTCGGATTCAATTTTAGCCTCTTGAACAGCGGCTCCAACACAGGAGACTACGATGGTTACACGGGCACGCCATGGAAAGTCAGGAACTACTCGGAAGGAATTATAGGGTAAGAGAGAGTTTAATAAAGTTCAATGGATTGGTTGTCTCGCCCTCAGAGCCAGACTGTGTGAACTAGGAGTTAATTTATGGTTGTTTCACATATTTTCTACACTTGTACACTGGAATGACGAGCAGGGAGAGGACTGAGGTTGTCAGTCTGACCCCACCCACCTTTTCATCCCCACCCATAGACTCAACAGTTTGATAACTTCGTGTTTGTAGCACCAACATGCCTTTACCATGAAGCGAAAGTGAGTCTATGCACTAATGAGCACGCACATGGCAAATTTTACACAGCAGGTTTATTCATTCAGGCAGTCATTACATCAAATGAAAAGTCTTTGACTAAAACAAGTCGAGTGATTATTTTATTTAAGTTTCGAGGAACATCATAGTGGATGATAAGAGACCAACGTTATGACTCAAGCACGTTGTATTCTAGGTAACCTTTTGGAAAAATACATGAACAAACACAAGTAGAAGCAAATCTTCAAACATCAAGGAGGTTTAACCATTTAGTTTTTGTTGCTACTGGTTTTTGAAGACTGGAGGAATCAACACGCTTTGCACTGAAACAGGTCATGCATTTGGGTATTACTGTAGAAACAGAACAGTACAGCACCTTAATCCTGGCATGCCTACATTGTGGTGTTCATTAAGGGGTTACAGGAAACATGGACACAGTACACTACTAGTAGGCAAGGTGTGTATTTAAGTAAACTGGTCTGTCAACAACAAGTTATTTAAATGGAGAGAGCCAAAAGAGAACATGGAGAACTTAACAGGGTGCTTCCCCAAACAACAGTGACACTTTTACGAGATGTGTGCCACCGCATTGGTCCTCCTCCAGCATCTGTAAGCCCACAGATATTTGGCTGGCAGTGGTTCAGAGGAAATCACAGCTGTGTCACACTGTGCAGTGTTG
>JAPMOB010233370.1:0-32784 GCA_029875015.1 Lepomis gibbosus
GTGTGTGTGTGTGTGTGTGTGTGTGTATGTGTGAGCGCAAGTAAGTGTGCTCGTGTCTCGTGCTTGCGTTCCCCCATATAAAGTTTCATTGCTGCACAGAGACCAAAGAGGAAGTGGAGAAGAGCATGGATGAATTCTCTTTGTACAGGCATGTGTGTGTGTTTGAGTAAAGGATAAATTTTGTGGACTTGTGAATGTCAGTGTAGGAACTCTATCTTACCCGAAATGAGTTTCTGACGGGTGACGGTGAGGAGGAAATGGTCTTTACAGCTGGCCTCTCTCCTCTTCACCCGACATGTAACATCTGTCTGTTTATAATGGACCACACGGGGTAGAAGAGGTGGGGGTGAGGGGTGCTTTGCTGGGCGATCATAAATCTACCCATTTAAAAACAAGGATTTGAAGTAAAAGGACCATAGCAGTATATTTACACGTTTTATCTCCCTAATTACAAATCCTGCATTCATTCCATTTTTGCTGATCAATTTTGAATGACAGTTTTAGATTTCCGGATGGATTATTCCTACTGTGAGTATGAAAATCAGTAATCCTTCACAGTGAACTTGCGTGAACCTTTTTTTAATGTCTCGCCCCTTCCAGGCTGTGATTGGTCTTTCACAAAAAGTGACAATGACAAGCACAGTCAAAGAGCAGGAAGAGCACTTTATAGGGTCACACATCTCAAGGACAAGAAATTAATTAGTCCTGATGAAATTTAATGACTGCATAACTCCCAGACTTTCCTTTTTTTATTGATACAGCTGTCTGAGCTCAGTGGGAATACACTGCTCCTGATGGCACATGGACAGAATGACAACCTTTACCATTTGAATGCAGACCAAATGTATGAGCTGTGAGAGACTCTAACTCAACTAGAAGAATATATGTTTATGTTCTTGGTAGTCAGCTCCACATCATAAACCCTCAAAATGATAAGGAAGGTTACAGGGTGTTTTTGTGAATCTGGTTCCTATGGAAATGGGAGCAAGTGTTCATTGTGTTGAAGGCTGTGCTGTCAAAGAAGGCAAACTGAAGTGGAAGGTGAATGAAACGGGAGAAATTGATGCAAAGGAAGATGCCGCCTTCATCTTGCGGTCAGTGCTTTCAGCCAAACCTCTTACACTTTCTTCATACTCTACTCTACCTCAGTGGAGCTCTTCTGTCAAAGGGAGTGTTGTGAAGTCATTTTTTGTATAAAATACCCATCACAATTTCCGTGAGCAGAAGTTGATGTCGTCAAATGTCTTGCTTTTTTCGACAAACAGTCCAAAACCCAAAGATATTACATTCACTATAATTTGAGGCAAGTGAAATCAGCAAATCTGAGCTGCTGTAACCATCAAATATTTAAAAAAGGGACAGGCATCTAATCGGGACTAGGCTTTCAATTGAAGTTATACGGTATTTAAAGCTCTTAAGAAGTATCAAAGGATTTTTTTTCTCTTTTTGCAACCTAAATATTATGTTTGTAGTTTTGGCCTTTACATTTTTCACACCAGCTTTAGCATCACCAGCGTTTGCTCTAAGCATGCGGTGTTGTGATTCCATATTTACTGAAGGATCTTAATGAAACAAAAAGCCATTTGAGACATACCGTATGTGCAACTGGTGTATCCACGATGTACACAGAACAGTATTTTCCTTTAAACATGGCCTACTGAACTCTGCAGATATCCTGAAAGTGGACAAGTCCAACAGTCTCATTAAGTTTGACTTATGTTTTTGTCTTCTCTCAAATGATCTTATCTTGCTTTCAGTTTTCCTGATGTATCCTCCCAGTTCAAGGCAATAAAATGAATGAACAAACACTGACATAGGATGCCGATAACAACAGTAAACACAGCAGATAAGACGGGATAACCTTGGAAGATTTATAATTCTTCTGTTATTTCACCATTCGTCCCGTCCCACCTTCTCCTCCTCCTCCCCGGCTATTTTAGATCATCCTTCAAGTTATTTCTCTCTCTGCATTTCACTGATGTTGAAGTAAGCAGGATCTGAGCCGACACACACTCTCACAATCACACATTCACACAGATGCATGGGCACTCTGTTGGAGTCCTGCTGAGTTGAAAGCAGCTGAGCAGCTTTGGGCCAGAGTTAGGAAGACAGGGCTGTAGAGGAGATAGATCTGAAGGGCTGTGTGTGTGTGTGTGTGTGTGGATGTGAGATGAAATGGGAGAGGAAAATCTCTGTTGTGCGTGATTGAAAGCGCTGCATGAGGCTTTGCTTCCTCTGCTGTCGGCTTACACAAGTCTGTGAGGTTTGAGAAATGGGTGTGCACTATAAACTCAAATATACACACTCACAGGTATAGGCACACACACACTGGTGAGGACATTCAGTTGGATGCATTTCAGGATATCTGTCAGGTATAAGAGGGCCTCCTGGTAGTGTTTCAGTTACCACATTTATGAGAAGAATCCATTTCAACAACCCACTGACTTGGTGTTCTCAATTTTTCAGTAGTAAGATTTAATAAAAAGATCAATTAAAAGCTTGGTTATTTTGTAAATACAATCTGATCTTTTCCTGTTCAGATGTGGGCCACTTAGGACAGGCTACATTCAGACTGCAAGCCTTGATGCTCATTTTTTTTTTTTCATAGATCCGATCTTTTTGTTTGATAGGTAACATTATTGTTTAAATGTGGCCCATATCAGACTTCAGTGTGAACTGTCTACATCCTGAAAGTGTCCCGCAGTTTCAGACAAACTTTTCCACCCCCGCTCGTATGTCCTCCCTCCTCACCTGAGTACTGGTTCCTGTTTACGACCAGGTGCCCTGGTAATCCAAAGATTAGACCGAGGAGAAGGGGCTGAGGTGACCTTCCAGGACAGGGTTGCTTTGGCCTTATCGCAGAGAACAAACCCAGTGTTTGCACCCAGTTTCTCTCCAGGATGCGGGTGGAAATGCTTCCCAGCTGCAAGCGCTCTTGGATGTTTCTACCCATCGGACGAGAACCTTTTCCGTTCCAGCGACATGCTGAGGGGATTTGATGACCCGCCACTATCGATAGTTACCGTGTTGTCTGACCAGCAATTGACCACTTGTCAGAGTCACGTGACCGCATCAGCTGTTTACCGTTAGTTCTGTCACAATGAGCTGTGCTGGCCTGCCACCACCAGGTCGCCTTGCTCAACGCTCATTCCATTTCTAACAAAACTTTTATTGTTAACGATCTTTTTACCAGTGAGATTATAGATTCTATATTTCTTCCGGAAACGTGGCAAAGGGAAAATAAGTTTGTTTTCTTAAATGAGCTCTGTCCTGTCTGCTGCTCTGTTACTTGGATGCCCCGAATGGCATGCCGCAGAGGTGGACTTGCTGTTGTGCATCGTGACAGATTCTTATGTAGAGCTATAAACTCTGAAGGTTTTTCCTCTTTTGAATCACAGATGCTCAAAGTTGGTTCTTTTAACGCATTTTACTGTGTGTTAATTTTACCATCCTCCTGGCCCTGCAGTTGTCTTTCTTACTGATTTTACTGACTTTTTATTGTTTATTATCAAACTGGAGAAGGTCCTAATTATTGGGGATTTTAACCTGCGTATTAATGATATGACATGCAACACAGCTGCTGATCTTCTTTCTCACTTCTTTCTCTTGTAATTTTATTCATCATCTTACTGTCGCCTCATAGCAAGAAGGTCATGGGTTCAAAGACATGCAGGCTAGGTTAATTGGTGTCTCTAAATTGTCCTTAGGTGTGAGTGGTTGTCTATGTGTGCCCCTGCGATGGACTGGCGACCTGTCCAGGGTGTACACCGCCTTTCGCCCAATGTCAACTGGGATAGGCTCCAGCGTCCCCCGCAACCCTGTACGCAGGGTCCACACTGGTGGAACAACTGGCGGTTCAGTATCTTGCCTTCGACACGCAGCCTGGATTGAACCACCGAACGGGCAACCTGCTCTTCCTCCTGAGCCACAGCCGCCCATTAAAAACCTTGTCATTGGATAGATGAAACAATCCAGAGTTTTAGGAGAGAAGTTGAACGTCTATGGAAATCTTCTAAACTCGAGGTTAAAACGAGATGCTGAGAAATGCGAGAACTCGCTTGTTTTCTCAGCTTATGTCCTCGAATAAGCACAATCCCAAAATCTTGTTTGACATCATTAATGTTATGGCAGAAAATTGTGTCCTCTTATATTTAATCTTTTATGTATGATCTTTTAATATTATTTTTATTATTACTATTGTCGTTATGGTTATAGATATATGTATTGTGTTCCTATACTCCTTATGTAAGTCTGTCCACATTTACTAGGGTTTAGGTCAGAGCTGTGAGATTGTTTTGGTGTTCTCCCCCTCTTGTTGTTCCTCTCCTCTCCTGAAATGTTCATTGATGTACATTCAAGGCTGAGAGAGGATCTCTGTTCCCCAAAACATAGAAACCTAGACTGTGTAAATGATGATTCATCCCTTTGCTCGGGGCCAGATGCCCGAAGCTGCCCTAGGCAGCAGGTCTCTGGACCAGCTGTATATGTGTTTTAGTACTTCTCTATTTATTCTCTTTTATTAATTATTAATTCTTCAGAGATAACGGTTGGTTCTTATTGAATTATTTGCTCAATCTCTCACCAGGAATATAATTTCCACGACAATTGCAATGCAATAGTTTCTCCTTCTGTCCCTCAACCAACTGTGTCCTCTAACTCTGACTGTAATGAATTCCTTCACTTATTTGTAAATAAGATCAGAGATGTCAGGGCAAACTCCTCACCATCACTTTCTCAGAACTCTGCATGTGATTTGTCTCCTGCTCACTCTTGGTCCTCTTTTAAGCCTCTGACATTACATAACATCACCTCTCTGCTACACTGAAATTTAGGGATTGATCAACTGATGTGTTTTTTTCAGGGCCAATCCTGATACCGATTATTAGTAACCAATTAGACCAATGACCGATATGTGGAACTGATATACATTTGCTGTAAAACTTAATCTTGGGGTCAAAATTTAGGATATTTTCACAGAGATAGTCTTGTTAGCTATGAGTGATAAATTATTATAAACTTTATCTTTACCCGCACCATTTATACTGTATATATTCCTGACATACAAATACTGAGTGACATTTAGAAAGAAGACACCAGTCAGTTTCAGTCCTCCTCCTCCCTCTGCTGCTGTTGGTAGAGAGGAGCTGGTTTCTCTCAACAAGCAGCTGAGTTTACAAGGATTTGCTAAATTTTAAGATACGTAGCATCTCAGCTAATCAAGCTACAGACAGAGAGGTTTAACTTGTTTATAACAAACTAGCTATGAGCCAAGCTAGCATATGTTCTTGTGTAAAACCAAAACACAGTTGCGGTGGAGAGCAGATCAAAATATCGCTTGGTGCACATTCCTGCTTGTTGTACTGATGCAGTAGCAGCCTTTTATTAGTATTGCTGTTTTTGCTGCACTTACTTCCAGTAACAGGCGTAGTTATGGTCAGCTTGGGTAATCTACACTCCGCTCACTTCGCTTCGCGTGTGTGTGCATGCAGAGCTCTGGTGAGACAGGAGAGGATTGGATGCAGCCTGGTGGCTCACTTGTTCTATTGGCTACTTTTGCACAATAACGAGTGTTGATAGGCTGTGACTCGTGACTTGTAACCAAACAGCTGGTACTGTGGGCGGAACATTGTTCTCAACACTGTGTGCGCTCAAGCACACTGAGAGAGACGGCTGCATCAGAGCCAAATGCGCAAATTTTTTAATAATTGATTATATCTGCTATCTGTTTTTAAAATTAACGATGCAGATTATTGAAAAACATGCTGAATATCAGTGCCGATAATCGGCCCGACCAATTATTGGTCGACCCATAACTGAAACCCTCATCTTTTCCTATTAATGTTCTCCCTGCTGTACAAGCTTTTGATTCCATTGGTCCCTGTATTGTAGAGATGCTTAATACTTCACTTTTAACTGGTGTCATTCCTATTTTTTTAAAACATGTTTTGTTACTTAAAAAACCCCAGCTGGAACCATTACAGCCTAGGAGCTACAGGCCAATATGCAAACTTCCATTCATGTCAAAAATTGTAGAAAAAGTTGTAGCAGAGTAACTCACCCTAGAAAATCACAAGGTGTTTGACATTATGATGTCAGCTGACTATAAGGAATACAAGGTCCTGTTAGACCTTTCATCTGCTTTAGATACTATTGTTCACAAAATTATGATAAATAGACTTCATGATCTGGTTGGGATCAGTGTTAAAATGTTTTTTGGTGTAAATGGTGTTTATGTAAATCAGATCCTGTCTGAAACTGCAGGGTTGTAGTGTGCATGGTTCTTGCATGGGGTACCACATGGTTCTTTCTTGGGACCTATTCTGTTCCTTTTGTATATATTTCCTCTAGGACAGATAATAAGCTAATTTACCAACAAATCTTACCATCTGTATGTGGATATTTAACTGTACAGCTTGTTTAAGGAAACTGAATTCCATAAATTGTCTTCTTTAATCGACTGCTTGACCAGTATCAAACTGTGGTTATGTGACAATTTCTTGCTTCTGAACTCAGAGAAAATAGAAATGCTAATTATCTCCCCTGAAAGTAGCATCCCTCAGATAAAGCAGCATATTGGCGACTTAGGCTCGTCTGTCAGCCGAGCCTTAGGTGCTTAAGTGTCGTTTTTTAATTCAGCGATGTCCTCGGAGTACCTCTCTAAACAGTCAGAAACTGTTTCTTCCAACTAAGGAATATTTCCAAATTAAGAACACTGGTATCAAAGGGTGAGTTGGAGATGATCATTCATGCTTTTATTTCCTCTCATTTAGATTACTGTAAGTCTTTTTACTTGTTTGAGCAAGAAGGAGCTTTACGGTCTCTAGGCTGTTCAGAACTCTGCTGCAAGGCTTTCAACTCATTAACAAAAGAGCGCACATCACACCTGTTTTAGCATCAGTTCAATGGTTAGCAGTCCAGTATAGCATTCAATTTAAAATCCTGGTCCTGACTTTTAGAGCCCTGCACGGTCAAGTTCCTTCCTACAACTCTATACAGCTTCATACTGCCACCCATAGTCTGAGGTCATCAGGTCAGAGGCTGTTAGTGGTTCCACACACTCATTTTAAAACCAGAGAAGATGGCACGTAGGCTGTGGAATGCATTGCCTCCCTTTCTACGTTGTGTGAATTCTGTCGATTCTTTTCAAAAGCAACTGACCTGCTATTCAAGCAGGCTTTTAGTTAGATGTGAGGTTTTTATGGTTGTGGGTTCTGTGTTTTCTGTTTGTATTTAAATTTTCTTATGTATTTTACTTTGTTGTATTGTATCACATTTTATTGTGAAACACTTGTGATTTTTCTCTATGAAAGGTGCTATGCAAATAAACTTTACTTACTTAAACTTTACTACTATATGCCCAACTCACTAACCTGTCTCTCTCTCTCTCTCTCTCTCTCAAGTGGCCACAAGTGGCAAATACGTAGCTCAGAAGAGAGCTCACGGTCCGGTGGATTTCAGGTGTAACAAAGGGTATTTGTGAGAAGGAGTCTTTAATAATGGCTTGTTGTGGAGCTTTTTTGTTCATAGTGGCTCCGTCTACAGCTGAACTGTGACAACAGCTGCTCTAGGGTGACGTCAAAGTCGCATCAGTTTGGAGACTACACACTGAAGTCTTATATTGGCCACATTTAAACAATAATGTCAACTGTCAAACAAAAAAATCCAACGTGGGAAAATCGTCGGAATTGAGCATTAAGGCCTGCAGTCTGAACGTAGCCTAAAAGACGATCACCATAATCTCCAGATGTCGGTCTTGTGGCCTGTGTCTTCTGAGAGTAAGTTAGATTATCAAGCCAGAAACATAACTGAAGCCTTTTCAAAAAGCTTAAGTCTAACCTTGACCATCAACTAGGTTAGACTATGCCACAATATAAGATATATATCTCAAGATACACAAACATGATGATCTTGTAGAATATGATGTACTGCAAACTACCCAATGAAACCATAAACATCTACAGCAGTAAAATGCAATTAGCAAAAATTGCAATTACATTTTTTCCCCAGATCGTTCAGCCCCAGCATGGTTGGTTTTAGTACTTTTGCTTAAGTAATAGACCTGAACACTTCTTCCATCTCTGGTTAACACACTCACAGCCTAACTGCACCTGTGTGTTACCAGCAGAGCCTTTTAAGGAGGGTGGCTTAATGAGTAACCTGTCTGCAAGTGAAAGTGAGTCTTTTCCAGTGGTGGTCTGACCATCTGGAGTACCGGGACAATTCCCAGTGAGCCGGCCAACCTCCTGGCCGGTGGTCTGCCTTCCTTAGCCTATACATTTTTTACTAATAATAAAAAAGTTGGCAGAAGGTTGAGCAACATGGGCCAACCCCCATTCTCGCCAGGCTTGTTGGTCTATTCCATATGAACGTCTATGCAGCCCCTAGCCCTGCCCCGTCCATCTCGCTCACACACACCACAGTGACACTGACAGCTAGAAAATGAGCTACAATAAAAAATGGAAAAGCAGAGTTTAAAAACATTAAGGGTCGGGCTGAAAAGTTCAGAGACATAACAGTCAAAGGTCTTCACTGAAATGCAAATAAATGTAAAAAAGTAACCAACTCAGTAAATGTGTTAATACAACATGTTAGCAAAATCTATCAGTGACATGCAAATGCTGTTGGTCAGCTACTGTTTTGTAAATGTACCAGAAAGAAAGAACGGTACAGTAACTGTGTGTTGAGACCGCCTGGTGGAAATGTGATGCTTAACGATAGTAAAGCTCTGAATGTCCAAATTTTGCTGTCCTGTGCGGATTTGTGGGAAGTAAATCACTTCACTATCAGTGAGTTACTATTGTGTCATTTTATTTTGCTAAAATAAGCATTTTCATTTGATTCTGTTTTTGTCTTGTCATTCTACAACGTATGAAAGTTTTAGACATTTACATATGTTAATTGGCTATTTTATTTAATGTCTATACAGCCATTGATTGTAAATAGTTTCCTATACACATGGTAAAACCAATCAATCCTTTCCTTCTCAAATTCATATTTTGTGTGGGAGAATGTGTCTTCAGTGATTTGTGTACTACCATGATCAAACCAACCAGCTGACCCTGAGCAGCAGTTAGACAGTTCTCTGTCTCAGTGAGGATTGTGGTCATTTTATCTCAAGACTTGATGTGGTGTGAGGTAGTTCAATCATGACAATATTAGTGTGTTTTCTGCAGCCTTTTTAAAGTAGTACTGCCATAGTGATTAATGGCTGTGATGCTGGTAGGTGGTTGTATTAGAGGCTGGTCCTGTTTGTACGTGCGTTCATTAGCAGGGGGCCGTGGCGGAGTATAGAGCGTACCGTTCTGGTGGGCTGGTCTAGATCAAAGTCCGGGGCCATTTTTAATTCCAAGTCCGTCCCTGGTCTTTCCTGGTGTGTGGAGGGCAGTTATGTTACTTTAGTCAACCATAAAGTGTCTAGATAAGCTCAGGTTGCAGTATATTAGTTACTGAATGGCTGCGTGTTGTCTTTCCTGCCACAGAAAAGAAAAAAGTCACTCAGCTGCAACCAGCGTAAAAACTCAACTTGAATATTATGATTAGGTCATCTGCTGTATTGCACATTTATTAGTATTGGAATCTATTCAATATGTCACTCAGCCCTACCTCAAGCGAAGATCAAACTAGATACCTCAACAAAACAAGTCAGGAATGGTTGCAGTGTCCTTGTTCCAAATATCTAAAACTCCCTCAAGGGCATTGATACATCACAAAATAAGAAATCCCCCCTGTGTCCTTTAATCCATTGGTCTCTGCAGTTTTAGCCAATCGAAGAGCAGCTCTGACCACAGGAGCTGAGCTATTCTGAAAGCAGGAATAGAGAAGATTAGGACCCCATTCCCACTTTGTCTACGTTTCAATTTCTCTCTCCGTCCCTTCATCTCTGCCTCTCTCCATACCTCCCTCTGTCCTTGCATCCTTCTTCTCTCTGCCCTCTGACCACAGGAAACCTCCAAACCCACCTGACTTTTCTTTTTTTGCCCAACACTTTCTCATTTATTTCTCACCATGTGGTTGGGTTTGTTCCTTCACTTAGTTTGTCTGTCTTCCTGTCTCTTTCTTCTTGCCTTGTTGTTTTTTCTTTCTGTCTCAGGATATGACCACAGTTGTTTGGATGCATTAGCATAATCCCCCTCCTCTCTTTCTTTAAACCCCCACCCCCAATGCTCACTCTGTCCTCTCCTCCGTCTTATTCCTAAATATTTACTCCCTGCTCAGTAAATTAGTCGAGCACACTTGTTCACACAGAAGAGGACATGATTAGAGGCTGGTTGAGGGCAGAGAAAGGGACAAAAATAAGAAGAGAACCAAAGACCTTGGTGTGGGGCCTGACTCTTATCTATGGTAGTTTGATTGGTTTTAAAAATGTCCTCTGTGTAAATAAAGAAAGTATTAAAGTATTACATAGATTATTTAAAATATATTGTCAAATAATTTTGAAATTCAATGGACTTATTGATAACAGATTTATCAAATAATGGTTAGTTTTGCCCATAGACTGTTTATAAGAAGTAGACGTAGTCATCGTGACGTCACCCATTGGTTTGATTTTGTGCAAGGCCGTGTGTGGAGCTAGCTAGCTTGCCTAGCTAGGTGCATCTGAAATTCATGTTAATTGTCATTTTAACCAGGATGATAATTTTGTCTAGCGAACAATAGGCTTAAAACTAAATGTACTCACCAGAGAACAGCCTACTCCTAATAAGCTTTTTCAGCGGTGCTGGTTAAATTTACACAGTGCCATGGGTACGAGTCACTCTCACCTGATTGACAAGTTGTCAATCACAGATAATCCCGGCCTGAAGCATACTCAGCTTTATTGTTTATTTACCTTTAAATGGGGCCATGATTTATGTTTTATTAAAGAAGACTTGAAAGTAGCGATTAAGACCATAAACTCATTATGGAAGTGTTTACTGAGGTGATAAATTAACTGAGAAGTAGGTTCATTTTACCATTATTTCTAATGGAGCAAGACTTCTTTTTGCAATCAGTGGAGTTGTCCCCTGCTGGCCCTTCTTAGAATGCAGGTTGAAGGGACTTCCGTGTTCGCTTCGCTTCTCAGACCTGAAGCTTTCCGCTTGGTTTTACCCTTAAAATATTGTAAACACTACCGAGACTACTATTGATTTTATCACTTCTAGTTCACGATAAGGCTGGGCAACAAAACAATATTGAAAATTATCCCATTATAATTCCTCAATAATTACAAGTCCTCAATAACAATGTAACTTATGTTCAGTAAATATTTAATTGAATTCAATGGAATCACAAACTATTTTAAAAAATTCTATTTATTTTTTCAAGGAAAAGGGACTGAAAAAAGATTTTAATATTACTCATGCATATTTGTTGAAAAAGATCGTAGTTGTTTGGAATGATCTACCTCAGATTTTTTAAGTGATCCACTATTCAACAAGTGTTTGTCATGTTTAAAATCACATCTTGTTTGTCTCTGTAGTAACGAATCAACCTTTAAACTTGAAAGAAATAATGATTTGACACGAGATGCCTTTTTGATACAGTGATAAGTTGTCTGAACACAACTGAAAACTGTAAGCCTGACCCAGTGGACAATAAAGACCTTTAATGGGAATGATGTGTACTGGGATAGGTTTATTTAGAAACTGTATTACTTTCATCACCGTCATGTAGCCGCTCCTCTACAGATCAGAGCGTAAAAGCAGTTTGGCTGCATTTTGGGTTTGTGCCAAACATGAAGGGAGGGGAAAGCAAAACTGGATAAAGCTGTGTGATTTACGTAAAGAAACTGGCAGAAAGAGATAATGTATTTTCCTTCTAAGAATCAGTCACCCACTAACTGCTGTGGGGATGAGCGTGTCAAGCACTTTATTCATTTTTTTCATCACCCTAATTTATAATCATTTCAACACAATCATTCCTTTTTTGACAGCCAGACAAAATAAACAATTTGCAGACCTCACCTCAGGCTCTGGGAACTTGTGTTATGCACACTTGTGTTTGACATTTACAGGCTAAATAAATAATGGACTAATTGAAAATAATGATTAATAGATGTTTTAGTTGATGCCTTAGACATGACAGCACAGTTCACAAGGCAGTTTACCTCTTGCCAGGCAAGACTGTTGTTGATAACATAACACATTCAATTGGCGGGTAACAAGAGAGTTAGTTTACATGGTTTTCAATTATCTTTATACTGAAAGAGTGAACTTCTGGGACGTTTGGTGACTAGTTGATCATATCACTCACAAGGCGAATGCAGGTTAAGTGTTGACGCTGCTGATGTCTGAAGGAGACAAACATATTCATCTAATGTCTCATAACCAGACAGACAACCGCAGCTTTGTTTGCTTTGGTTGAATCGCTTTTGTGTCCCAAGTGCATGTAGGTGTGTGTGCACGTTTATTACTTGCCTGAACTCCTCTGAGTTCTGTCCTATTATGCAAATCAAAGCTGCACTGACACACATGGCTAATGTTTTTGTCCTTGTTGGTGGATGTTGCTTTGATCCAACTGTTTGGCAGATTATTAAATAATTTTCTATGAATGTCCCTAATCACATGGGAATGCGGTTTTGCTGATTCTGATCTTTAATCTAGCAACTCAAACAGGCCATAATTTCTACTTGTTACACAAAGGAATGGAAATTTCCAGTGTAGACCGTAGCATTCATAATAATGTGGAACTATTTTGTTTAGTTTTCTTACATGATATTGCATGTATTTTCTTCATTATGTCTCACATTCTTACTTAATGTTGTCTCTCTTTAACTCTTTTGAAACTTTCCTTTTTTGTTGTTTTTTTTAAACCCTCTCTTCTTATCCTGTTTTATATCTTAAAAAAGGATTCTCCTTTGCCAGTAAACGGTCAACTAGCCAAAGCATAATCTTGAAAAAAGATGAATTACCTTCAGCAGGTGGGTGTCCAAAGGACAGGCTCGGTAACATTACAGAAATTATAACTTCACTCAGCCAGTGACAGATTATCATAATAGCCTTATAATGTCATCATTAGACTGCATTAGGGTATTTCCTGTCATTCAGCTGCTTAAGAAGAAACTGTGTGGGTTGTCTGGATGACAGCACTTAAATATTACTCACTGGTGTAAAGCACTCAGCTGAGATTTGTCATGGCAACAAGCAAATGTTTCTGCGTTAATCTGCCTTGATGGACAAATCTGTAAGGTTTCGATGACACCACTGTCTTGTGACGAACCTTACACACACTGATGCGTGTCTAAAGCTCATTTAGTACAAATACTGTACTTAAATATAGTTTTGATGTGTTTGAGAATTTGTTTTTTTAATGTAACCTTGTACTTTAAACCCCTCTTCAGAGGAAAATATTACACTTTTAACTTCACTAGATTTATTTGACAGCTATAGTTGGAAGTTCAAAATTATACCAATAATTTATGATCAAATTACTCTTCCAAGAAGTGTTTTCATTGTAGATAAAACTACCAAGTGCCCAGTAAGGTAGGTCATATTGGCTTCACTTTGACCTACTACAACATTAAAATACTTGTGTTAATAGTCCAGTATTGTTAAATTTATAATAGTATGGTACTCTGAATTGGGCCAGTCTGCATAACGAGTATTGGCTGGCATTAGACAAATCTGTCAACTTGTTAGCCTCCATCTCCATCTTTAAGCCGGTTTTCCATTACCAGTACCAACTCGACTTGGTTTGGCCGTGCTCCTTTTTCCATTGCAGATAGTACCCAGAGATAGTAGCCCTCAATGTAGCTGGTCATCATAGCAACGCCATACACAACTGTTGCGACGTAATATCCAGTGTGAGGCACACACACCAGCGACCCACAAACAGCTGTATCTTAAATTGAGTTAAAACCCTGAAACATTTCAACATTACTCCGAATGTAAAGACAGATAAGCGGTATGAAAACCTTCCAGTTGTGTTTTCTTCTGCTGTTGTTGCTGCAGCGATCTGTGTGACAGCGGGAGCAGAGTGCTCTGTGAGCGGGCGGCTGGCTAACCTCGCGAGCTCCTCTCACGGGTTGGCGCAGGCTTCCCCCACAGTCACTTGCCGAGCACCTCAACTTTCAAGCACATTTTTGTTCCGCCATTACTTTTCATAAAACTGTCAATAGTCGAAATCTACACAGTTGATTTCTCAGAAGTGTATTTAGTGATGAAATAACTTTTGTTGCGTTTTGTTGCGTTTTGTTGCTGGCCTCTGTCTGGGGCACGCTATGATGATGCAGTGAATAGTGACGATTCTCTCTGACTAATCAGCAGTCTGCCGTGTTTTCACGTCACATTTTAGTATCGCCTCAGCTCGCTTGGAACCTCAACAGAGGTGATACGAAAAAAAGTTCCTGGTAGCAGGTACAAGTTTTCCACAATGGGAAACCGAAAAAAGGCGAGTCCGAGGCGAATCGAGCTGGTAGCGTGCAGTGGAAAAGGGGCTTTAGTCTGACTTTTCTGTGAGGGAGGAGGTTTTGATATCCCCTAACCAATCACTAGAGACCAACGTATCCGCCTGAATCTAGCATCATTTTAAGCTGACACTGATGCCATGCCAACATGCTGGTTTTGCTGGGGTTTTAAGAGTAGAGCAAAGTTAAAACAAACTATGATGTCGGGCTGCTATTGACCGTAATTTTTATCTTGTCTATTATTGTTCTCTCCTCCTTGGCACACAGCTTCACAACAGCTTCACAACGGCGTTAGTCCTGCCTGTAGCACTGACTGGCTAATTGTTAGTATACCCACAGCGCTTTTTCAACTGAGAAACCACTGTTTCTTGTCAAGCTGTCAGACCAGAATCAGTCAACTTGGTGGAGTAGGCGGATTCAAAGGTCTGTACTCTAGCAATAATGAGTGCTTTTTGGTTTTGATCCATTAAGGACACTTTGCTGTATTATTTTTGTGCTTCAGTCAAATATTTTTATACTGTGGTGTTGCTATTTTAAGTATAAGATTCAAATACCATTGTAGTTCATTATTCTTCTGTGTTGTTTGGCTCCATAAAAAGATGCATAACAATTTTTTTTTTTAAATTTGTTTGATAAACACCTTGTACAGTGGTGATAATGATTCATTTTAATCTCAGAAAGCTGGTTAACGCATCTTCAGTGAGTTGTCGACAGGTCTATGAATGCAGGTGAGGCAGGAGGTCTGTTTACTGTAGAAGTGGAGGAGTACACAGAGAGCCCATCATACAGGCCACTGCCGGGCCACATTGCCAAGAAAAACTCTACTGGCAGCGCCACTCCGCTCTGACGGACTGAAATATGCGCTGGCTACTGACCAGAGCTGCCTAGAATCAGATAAGTCACCTCTCATGGTACCGGCTATGAGAGAAAAATAAAGACAGAGTAGAGGAGGACAGACTGAGACGGATGAAACGGACAGAGAGGAGTAATTTGAGTTGGAAAGAATTGTTTGGGCTGGACAAGGATTTCTAAATTATTAAAAGTAATACATTTGAAGGCCCTTAAATATTTTTTTTACGATGTTATGATGGGAAACTGTATTAGTGGAGCACACTGGCTGCTTTTCTGAACCAAACTGGACTTCATGGCCCCTAGCAGTTAATCATCCACTCTGATAAAAGCCATTATGTTAGATTAAGAAGTGTGTTGGTTTTGCTACTTGCTTTGGTTTTTAATCCAAAGCGTGGAGGAAAGAAATGAAGAGAGAAACAAGAGAACAAAGGGGAACAAATGTTTGGAGCTTTAGAGAAGAATCTCTTTACATGCAAGAACATGAATAATTTTGGTGCAGAGTGTCAGAGGCATAAATTAAAGGAAGGAATGAGAGATAGTCAGATAGCCTGTCAGCTCAGCTTTGGCACACTCTGCCTTTAGGTCCATTTTTACCCTGAGACATTTGTTACTTGAGTCAAATTAAAAATTTGTATTGTATCCACCTAGGTTGTTTAGTTGTGGTCGAGTCTCCAAACGTGTTGGGCCTGTCACAGGTAAACGCAGTTCACCCTCAACTGCTGCAGTTGAGCTCAGCTCTGTCATGCAGATGTGCGTTTGTCTGTGTGTAATGGCATCTTGATGTCAAACATGGAGTTAAAATAGTGAAAATAGACACAGATCTCCAGATCACCGCTGTGAATAAATGTTTCCAGCAGAGAATACATAATCTGGAGGTTCACCGGCTTGTTTTGGACTGAAAGAGAAAACCTTTATTAAAGATTCTCAGATGAAATATCCTTGTTAGACTTGCAGACTCCTCTATCGCTCTCTGGAGTCCACATCTGTTTTTCAGTCAGACAGTGTCCTCTTTCTGTCTCTCTGTCTCTGTCTCTCATCTGTTCATTCTCTCATCCGTCGAGCCGGTGTGATAAGCTGTGCTTAGGCAGATATATCGGTCCCATTAGAGCCACTTGATTCAGCTGCTCTACAGTAAAGGGGAGACCATTAACTCTGGTGCTCACAGCCACTTAAAGACACACATATACGTCTTCCTAAACACACACACACACACACACACACACACACGCAAAAGTTCACAGTAAAAAAGGGTAAAAATCTGTAGTTTAACAAGGATTTTTGCTGTAGTTAAAGGGATTCTGGCACCTAATCAGCATCTCATATTGGTTTTCTCCCTATTTCTTCTTCTTTTTCTGCAAGACATCTTGTCAAAAAAAATCAAAGTTTTCAATATCTGTTTCTGAGAATTTAGTCATCACCCATTTACAATGAATGTGAATGGACCTGCGGGTGATTGTGAATGGTTTCTGCTGCTCACAGCACTGAAAGTTGCGTTAAAGGAACAACAATATCTCTTTCCAGTAACCGTGTCCTTGTTAGTCTGGATAATCCAGACTCCCCACAGAAATATCCCATCAATCCATTATATTGGGGTCGAGACAGAAATTTCACAGCAGGACAGAGGAGTCTGCACGTCTAATGAGAATATTTCATCCAAAGAGCGTCAGTTTCAGTCCCAAACAGGTCGGTTCACCTCCAGATTACCCTTGTCTATTGGAAACATTTGCGGAGATCTGTGTCCTTTTTTCATTCTTTTGGCTCTGTGTTTGCCATTAGGAGACCGCTACACAAAAGAAAACTTAAAGCAACTTAAACAAACTGTGTCTGAATATATATCCCACTAGAGGTCAAATAAAGAATAAAAGAAAAATGTTTCCTTGTAATTTGGGTGAATCAACCCCTGTGTGTGTGTGTGTGTGTGTGTGTGTCCTGTAGCTGCCAGAAATGTACAATATCTCATAATAATAATAATAATAATAATAATAATAATAATAATAATAATAATAATAATAATAATAATAATAAAATAACTAAGAGGCTGATGTGAGGGTTGCATGTTGCAACTGTAGGTGTTGAGTTTGAAGATTGTGGGCATTTTCCAGGTTGGGAGAGTCTAATAAAAATATGTTATTGCTTTACAGGACTTGTAGAATCCAGAAGTATCTAGGTGTGTGTGTGGTTGTGTGTATAATGAAAGTTTGAATCCTGTAGCTTAAATGCGAAAAGCCCATTGGTGAAGGTCAAGGATCATTCTGGGTTGTGAATGAACAAGTAGTTAAATACTTTAGCAAGTTTTAAGCAAACCTCTGAAAAGTTGGCAAAATAAGATGCACGTGTATCAACTACAACTGTAATGCAAACAAGCTGGAGAGGATGTGACAATATTACATAGTTAATGGAGCACCACAGGAGCAGGAAACAGACCAGAAGGCAATATGTTGTGCATCTGTCGTCAGCTTAGCTTGTGAAGTACAACACCATCTTTGATGCGGTTTTGCTGTGGCACAATTCTGTCAGCACCTTGAGTTAAAATATATACATCATCAATTTTGCTGTTAACTTAAGCTTCTCTACTCAAAAAAACACTCAGTGGACAAAGTTAAGGTTAGGAAGGCATGAGTGTGTTCATTAACGTGTGTGTGTGTCTGTGTCAGCCTCAGAGGAATGCAGTGTTAGTTAGAAGAGGATCGCTGAGCTGAGCAGAATCTGTGTGATAAGAGAGATCAAAGCGCCCAGAGACCTCATCAACCTTACCAGCATGCTCCCTGCTGATCGACCTGATATCTGTATACAGGCCCCACCTACTGCATGTCCGTGCGTGTTTATGAGTAAGAGAGAGAGGGGAGTATTTATTTCCATACATTTTGTATTTCATCCAATTTGTGTGCCTAAACAATTCTGCACAGTGGACAAGAGTGTGTTTCTGAGTGTGTTTGTTTAGCCTGCGTAGCGACTGTTTGCTTATGTCTGCATGTGTGTGAGTGTGTGCGTTAGCACCACACGCTCTTTCTCTTCAGATAAGCTGAATTATTTATTGAAATGTTGAGGAGCAGCATTTTTTCTGTTCTTGTTGAGGCCATAAATCTGCTGATGCCCGGTCAGAGTTGCATCCAAAATACATCAAACTGCTTCAAGTTTGGCAAAGAGAAGGCTCTGGGCGGTGTGCAGGTGTCAGGACTCAACTGAAAAGCTCTCAGGATGTTTCACTAATTGATCTGTGCATTTTCTACTAACTAAATGCCAGTTTAAAAGTTGCAAAAGTTGACATTTTTGCCTGTTTTATTTAACCAGTGGTTTAAAACCCAAAGGTATTCAGTTTACTATCAAAACCCCATCAAATATCCAAGTTTTAGAAGCTAAAACCAGTTAATTTAAAAATATTTTTCACAAAGGTAGTGAAAAAACAACAATGTTGTTCTTCACTAAAGAGATTCATGATTTGGGAGCAGCGGTCATTTTCATAAATCTGGTACGAGTAAATAAATCATGAGCTACTGTATGCTATCAGAACATCACATCTACAACACATTTGAGCAATATGAAATATGAAAATGATGCTCAAAAGTTGTTGCTCGCTTTAAAAAAGGATTTTTTGGATGGTTGGCAGCAGAATCTCAAACCTCCGACGTGTCGAGCATCTTTGAATGCGCCGCATGATAAAGTTTCTAGCAGTCTGTGATGTGTGAAGACAGAAACCAGTGGCTGCCTGGAAGAAAATAAAGAATGAAACTGAATGTGTGATTTAGATAGTTGCTTGCAGACATGCATTATAAATGCAAATTTGAGGCAAACAACCGCCATTGACAATTGCAATTGCAATTTTGACAGAAATAGAGTTCATCTGAAGGTGAGGGTTGACAAGGAGAGAAAATGGGCAAGTGAGTCAATTCTGTTGTCTCTCTCTCTCTCGCTCTCTCTCCCCCTCTCTCTTTCTCTTTGTGTTTCTCTCTGAATAATGTAATATCCATGCGGGGGAATGTGGGTCAGTGGGGCTTTGCTTCCCCTGGAGACCAGAGCCACACCCCAACTCACACACACTTACTTAATTCACTCACTGGGCCTTGACTCGTCCGCCTGTCTGACTCGCTGGTTAACTCGCTGCGTGACGTCATACATTTTTCATAAAGTCTGGGCTGTTCAGTCAATATTTCATAGCGAGTATTGACAGGCAGGGTGAGAGTCCACTGTAAGGAGTTGCTGCTCCGTCTCCTCCCTCCTCCTCCCCTCCCTCCATTCCCTTTCCCCCCTCCTCCCTCCATCCCTCTCTGGCCTGTAATTAAATTAGCTCTGTCTGTGGATGACAAAGGGCCAGTCATTCGGGCTCCGCTTAGATAGCAAGTAGCTGCACTTAGAGGGGATATGAAGTTAAGGAGGAATGCGCTGAGCTGAGCTCAGTGCTGCTCTCTGGGTCTCAGGGTAAGAAGGTTGCGGAGAGGGGGACGTGCGGGTCCAGATCAGGCTCAGGCTCTGGATGAGCTGAGACAGGCAGAGAATACGCTTAGCTCCTGCATTTAAACCTTGTCTGTCGAATTCTGCTGCTAGCGGCCGTACAGGAGTATGACTGTGAAATCATCACTGTGACTCGACATAACACCTACTTACTTTTAGTTTACTTTGTTTTAGAGCTGCGAATAATGATTATTTTTACCAGCAAATAATCGGACTTTTAATTTAATTATGTTTTAATTTCATTTTTTAGAAGAATCAATGCATGGTTTGGTATAATGGCCAGAAAAAGATATTCAGCGTACGATTTTTGTTAATAGTACAGCTACATGCACGGTATCATGAGCACACTGTTGCTTTTTATGATATATTACAAATGTCAACAGATTTTAAACTTTCAGCATCCGATTTCATTGAATATATGTCTCATGCTGAGCTGACACTAATGAAATCCTGAATGGATACAAAACATGTTGTTCACTCCCTAAAAAGTCTTTTCCTGCAGAAATAACAAAACAAATAATAAAAAACTTTCAGCAATCTGGTATACGGTGAGATTTTGACTTCTAAAACTGATAAAATATAGCTGTTTCAGGGAAAATGTTACCTCACATCACACTGTCTGTTAAAATTAGATGTCACTCACCCTTCCCAGTATGGTATGATACGTGATTGGAACTATCATAAATATGAAACCAGCAAGGAAATTAAATTTTAGAGAGTAAAGCCAAAGGAAAATACTACAAAAAAATAGAAAAAACATAAAATACTGATAGAATAGCACCAAACTTCATACTGAAGCCTGTAGTAAATTTGTTCAAAACAAATGCAGACTAGCATCTTCTCTCCTTTCCTTTCAGCCTCACGGTTGTGTGTGTGTTTGTTTGTTCCTGCTGGCTGACTTGTTGTCTTGGCCTTGTTTGTTTGCAGTGCTTCCCACCTGCTCGCCGTTGGACTTCCACTGCGACAACGGCAAATGTATCCGCCGCTCCTGGGTGTGTGACGGAGACAATGACTGCGAGGACGACTCAGACGAACAGGACTGTCGTAAGTATACTTCCTCTCTCTTGTCAACACAAAACACACAAACAAACAGTGGCAGGCACATTGATATGCGACATCTCTCTCACACACAAACACACACACACACACATTGACACATACACAAAAACACTCTCGACCTGCTCTGTCAGGCTCAGGGGGATGAGTTATTAAAGTGGACAGATGTTTGAGGCAGCCATGTGCAATGAGGTGTTTGTTTTGTGTCTGATGGAGTTGCCTGGCTGTCACACGCACACACCAAACACACACACACACACACACACACACACATTAGTGGGAGGTCAGCACTCGCACGGTCAACACACAAGACATTCTTTGACCTTTACCCTCAGTTGATCCTGTTCTTCTTCTAATTTGTGGAAGTGTGTGTGTGTGTGTGTGTGTTCATCCCAAAATAGCCCTCAGCTGCTTGCCAGGCAGAATGTGGTCTGCAGCCGGAGAACTGAGGAGCATCTATTTTTTGCAGGTGTATTTCTGTATCTTTGCATTGCTGTCTAGTGGTATGTATGTGTGAGCTCTTGTAGTTCCACCTTTGTGAGGACCATTTGAAGCCTGACAGCGAGGACATTTGTGAAAAGGGAGAGCATATTGTCTGTTCCGCACTTCTTTAAAGGGCTTGTTTAAGAAATTAATGCAGAAGAACAGGAAATTGTTATTCTGACTTGGGAGTGTTCGTGCTTTGTTCCAAGGTGGTTAGGCTGCGATCCGACAGTCTTGAGCCCTGCGCAAAAAAACTCAGCCCTCTGATTTAATTGAATGGTGCCAGTCCGTTGACACAGCAGGGTTGTCAACAAAGGGGGCACCAGGAAAACAACACAGCAACGTCTGGTGAAAAAGTTGAACCTGGCTCAACTTCTGCTAAAACAAAACACATCACCCAGCAAGGCGCTGTGTTAACCTGTCACATACATGCATGAGCAAATTACTGGTAGATTCCTTTGTTATGTGAATGTTATCGGCTGCACACAAAAAAAAGATAGTTGCAGCTATGATAATTTTCCAGACTAGATAATTTTCAAACTAGATTTCCTGGAACATATTTAATTTTCTCACCGGTACAGCATGACCCACTAACAAAACACTGTGCAGCTTTTTAAATTAGCTGAATTGAATACATTAGTGTTCCAAAGTGGATGTCAGAAATATACAGTATGTTGTAATAATAATAATAATAATAATAATAAAATAACTAAGAGGCTGATGTGAAGGTTGCATGTTGCAACTGTAGGTGTTGAGTTTGAAGATTGTGGGCATTTTCCAGGTTGGGAGAGTCTAATAACTAAAATATTATTAAATTATTATTATTAAAAATGTTATTGCTTTACAGGACATGTAGAATCCAGAAGTATCTAGGGGTGTGTGTGTGTGTGTGTGTGTGTGTTATTTCCATAACTCAGGGTGGAGTAAGTGGTCAGATTCTGTGAACACTTTTAGCCTGTGTGTTTACCCATCATGACTCAGAAGGCTCCATATGGGCAGTCTGATCCACGTGGATGTACACTCCGTCACACTGTCAGTGTCAGTTTGGTCATTCTGTTTAATCACACTAAACCCGCTATGCGGGGACAGGAATAGTTACAGGGAGTGGCAAGTTCCTGATGGAAAAACGCACGGCCGGTACTGTCCTTTTTAGTAACTAACTTTTATCTGTAAGGTTCAATACAGGGTCTTTTTTTTCTTCTACACCTTCCAGTAAAAGACAAAAAACTGTAAAGGATTGTCAACCACCAATATGTTTCTTAACCCATTGCAAAATTTTAACATTAATAATTTTGTTGTGTAACATTTTTGATTTAATTGTGCTTTGCCCTTTGTTTTCTGGAAGTGTGACTCCATTTGTTTAAAATTGTTTTCGAGCTGGTTTGAAAGGCTGTTCAAAGGTAAGGCAACAAGGATTCTGCTGGCACAACTTATTTCCCCTCATAAACACACACCTGAACATTAGTTCTTAAAAAAAAAAGTCACCAACACCTAAAAGTTGGCGCATAAGCACTGTTTTGTTATAGGACTTCTATCTGCTGATGGTGAGTTGGATTATGTGGCTGTAGAAGCTACCAAACACACCTGATAAACCCCAATTGTCAGCCATGACTGTCTGTCTGATGGTCCTGTCTGCGAGGTCATAATAATTTCTGAAACAATTTGTCTTGCATCCTGGGTGTGACATGGAATCTAAGTGGATAACAAAATCTTTATTCTGGAGGGGGCTGCTCAAAGCTGTGACAATAAGGTCATTTGTATCTGTCGTAGCCATAACCCAAGAAACCTGCAGGTGGACACCAGTGCAGGAAGCCAGACGAACTACAGTGTCTGGCCTCATAGATGCAAAAACTCATGTGTGGGAGCATGTTACCATTAGCTAAAGTTAGCATGTTTTCATGCTAGCGGCAGCGTGTACCCATGGCTGTGTATGCATGTAACAGACAAAGAGCAAATCAGATATTCCCTTCATATCATTTGCTGGATCATTTGTGCAGTCTGTGTATAATAGCAGCCAATGTACCAATTGTACAGACCAGGTACAGATGTTTACTATAAGCTGGCTTGCAGTGTGTGGTCAGCTGCCTGCCTTTGTGTGTTTGTGTGGCAGCTCTGCCTCTGACTGATAGCAGGACTCACCAGGTACTCCAGTTCTCTCTGTTATTTTTGTTCTGTCTCTCTCCCTTTTCATCTCATCTCTCTGCATTTAGTAGTAGTGCTAGTTTCATTAAGTTGCAGGGTAAGTATTCATTTTTAATCCAAATTGAAATGTATTCATTTCATATTCACCCCCAGTTTGCATCTAGCTACTCGTGTCTTTCCATTGACTCTGTGCGCAACTGCGCCCCATTTAAAACTTACCTTACCTCTGAACACATTATAATGATTAACGTTAGTGTATTTGCATGCATGCAATTAGCTATCTGAGAGGAATTTGGTCATTCATTTTTGAGATATCCCGTCATGAACCCAAGTGTTGTTCATTGCAATCCATTGAATGTTTGTTGAGATATTTGTACTGATAAACTGACTGATCAGTTAAACCACAGTGCTACTGGGCCTGAAAATTTGGAGATTCTTCTATGAATTATAGTACTAATAGTGGCATATACACCCAATCTCGACATCTGATTGTTTTCAATAATACCTCTTGTAGTGTGTGTACAGCAGGTACAGGTTAGCGCCTTCTCTTCTGAATGATTTTTCCTTTCAGTCTGTCTTCTAGTGATTTCTTCTCCTCTGTTGACCCACATACTGTATCAGCAGCCAGACACTGAATCACTTCCTGATGGGGGGTCTGTCTGCTGCGAGCCGACTATGAATTTTTCATCTTCATGCCCAGTAAATTTCCCTCCCTCTCCTGTTCCCCAAACTACTTATTATTTCATGCTTCTTTCTTTCTCTCCATTTTTCCACCCTTGTCTGTCTTTCACCTCCCTATATATTTTGTTTCTCCCGTGATGCAGTGGTTTTATTTTATTATTTAGAGACGGGGAGACAATCCTCCACGCTCGGCTGAAACTGAAGCAGTTGTCGAGATATCAGGCAAACACAGAGATTGAGGTGTGTGTTTGTGTGTGTGTTTGTTTGTGTGTCAAAATGAGATATTTTGAAATCTTGTTAAAATGACATTTCACAGAAAAAAAAAATTATGAAAAAAGACTGTTCCAGCTCACACACACACACATGCAGGGAAGCTGGTGATGACTGCCAGCGCCCTTTGCCCTTTGACATTTGGCTGCTGTATGAATGATGAGCATCTTGAGGGCTTGTTGACCTCCAACCTCTCTGTTTACCTCACTGATGGGAGTGGAGAGAGAGCATGGGAGAGACAGAGAGTAAGAGAATCAATTATTTTCTTACAAGTTAAATAATACATTAAATGAGTGTATTTGCATTTGTATCTTTTCCTTTCGGGGGGAAGGAGTGCCTTATGGCTGAGGGGTGGTCGGGACGGGTGAGGGCTGCTAAGGTTGAGCAATTGAAAGTAGAGCAGATAATTCGTTCTGGCTGATATATTGGACGATATTTGCTTATCGCAGTTACATCGTATCTGTTTATGCTGCATGTTAGCCAATTAGTAACAGGAAATTGCAATACCAAATCATCTTTAAGCAATCTTTAAAAAAAAATGTTATGGGTTGACGCGGAAAAGAAATATTCAAATATTTTATTATACAACTTTTAAACATTGATATTGTTATCAACCTCAAAATCCAGTACAAAGGACTAAATGTTGAAAGTAATCTTAAAGGGAAAAATGCATATTCTCTTTTACCCGTCGTGGTATCTAGCCACACAAAATCTGTGCCTACATGTATATTTGGAAACACTAGTAGTGGGGAAGTGCAGATCATTTATTTTAAATTAACTATAAAAAAATGCCTATATGCAAACAATGGAATTTAAAAAAGACAAACGATTTGTGTTTTCATGATCACATAGTATTGCGTATAAGCATACATAATAATAAGAATATTCTGGAAATTCATTTTGAGTTAGATACTGTATAGTACTGTTTGTTCACATTATACATGCACTAAATTATTTTGTAACCTTGATTTTTGTTTTCAATTTACTCATTATATAATATCTTACGCATACAGAGTAGAATCATTATTAATTCATCTTAAAGTGTTTTCATGTGCGTGCAGAAATATCCACTATCCACAAAGGTCAACAATACATGTGAGTGTGCGCACAAACACACACACACACACACGCACACACAGGCTCTAGGGCCTCGTGTCATTTCCCTCACCTCAGAAGTGGAGTGTGTCTCCTGGAGCCTTGACTCACACTGTGATGCTGCAACACACCTGAGAAAAACATTTTTAAAATATCACAGTGAAACAAAGACAAGCTTCATCTTCTTTTTTTTTGTCTGTCCCACTATTCTGTGAGCATTTTTCTGTCTCTCCTTATCTCTCTCTGTTTGTCTTAGCTGTCTAACACTCACACACCGCAGTGATAAATTATAGATTACCTCCTGCCAGAAGCCATCCATCATTGGTTCTCCTTGACGAACGTGTTTACTCGGCCCCAGGCGAGCATGGCTGGGCTTTGCCATCGATTGCGGTGGTACAGTAGAAGCCGGTGTTTTGAAAATCTGTTCAGCCTTTATCAATGAAGGGGTGATTAAAGAAGCAAGGTGGATGAGTTGTTCGGATAAATGAACGGGTTTGAAACTGAAACACTGGCAATGTCACAGTGCTGAAAGTTCACTGGTGGGAGGGACTTCTCTCTTACTGCATTGTCAAGGCTGGAGGTATGAATGACAAATGTGTCTTTTCTATCCAGTCTCAAGGTTAACTGTCTAGTGAAACAACGTTTCCTAGCATACAGCAGCCAGCATGTTTAATTAAGACATAAAACAGGTTGCTGGAGCTCAGGTTTGGTAGATTTAAACTGGGTTGACATTTAAAGGAACTAGGGAATTTTTAGAGCTTCGAAACTTCGGTAGTGATTGACAGCGAATAATCGAGCCTTCTGCGGGGGGTGCAAACTAGGGGGACGTCTATTGACAAGCAGGCTGTCATATCACGAGCTAGAGCTATATTTGATTGATAGATAATAGATAGATTGGAGCATAAGAAGGATGAATGCCCAAGAAGTTCTGGCAATGACTTGAGTGAGGAAGAATCGGATGGGGGAGAGATAACGGCGGTCATGAGTGTGTAAATCTGCCTGCTTGTGTGTGGGTGAGAGAGAAAGAGAAAACGCTTTCTTTCGTTATTCCCATAGCGAAGGCTACAAGAACATGTTTTTAACCAAAACTTTGTTTTTAACTTTGTTACGGCTGGGCTAGTAGACCCAAGTGCAGGAATAAGAGACGGAAGAGTTAGATAAAAGAGGAATATTGATTGTTATTATTTATTTATTGACAGTTGTGCTGAGCAGGGGGGGAAACCTTAGCTGAGAGTCCAGAGTCTTGGAAGCTGAGCCGAGATTCAGAACAGAATCCGGGAATAGTTTAGCTGGATGGGGGTTTAAGGAGAGCAGACGGCATAAGCGCTATTTCCAATATAACGTAACTAAAAAGCTAATGCAAAATTCAGTTTTAACCTTTAGGATAGCTTATTAAATGTTTTGTACAATAACAGTTTAAATTGGTTCATTATGTTGTTGTTTGTTGTAGCCTACAGTTTACTAATTAAGTTTAAAATGTAGGCTACTTGATCTGTAATCTGAAATATAGCAATTGTAAAATTGATAAACCCCCATAACTGCCACACTGCCGTTGTCATCACTCAATTTCAAGTGCTCCCACACTGCTAAAGTCTAAACATTTTGTTTTTCCTTTTGATGTGAGGTGCAACGTTATGTTCACTGCTGTGAGAGGGATGTCGGGAAACAAAACAAATATTCAAATCCCAAAATTAAAAATCGATTACCTATCAACAAGCAAAAACTTAATGGAATTGGGGAATCCTTGAGAAATCAGGTTTTTTATTGAGCTTATCGCAAGCTAACAAAAAATACTCAGTTTGAGGTTCAGTTCAAAAGTTGGCCAATGAAAATAAAACCAAATGATGCCTCTCGAGAAGCTTAGTAATTGTCCGACAACACTGGAGTTCCCCCGCAGCCCCTGGTTCTGGTGAGCAGTGCACTGGCTGTAACCAGGCTGTAACTCAGGGCAGACTGGGCCTCTGTAGGACTTGTACCTTAGTTTGAAACACCGTTTCACAGATATTTTCGGAGCTGGCTGGTGGCTGTGTGACAGGCGCCGATCGCCACAATACGCTTACCTTACTTCATGCATCTTTCTGTTGTGCATTTTTCTTGTCCGTCAAAGCGGCTGATGGGCCGAAGATCGCACCAACCACCACATTACCCGCGGTTGGCGGCTGCTACTTTCATTCTATGTGTGACACTAAATTTTGTGTTGTGTCAGCTGCTGTCAAGCGTAAGGCCATTGTACAACAACAAGTCAAGGTACAGCGTAACGTGCAAAGTTGATGTTTCGTCTGCAGAGGGCTTTACTCTTGGGTGTCATGTGACCAGAGTGTAATCGCAGCCTTGGCGATTAGAAAATCTCGTTTTATCACATCGTGATAATATCGCAAATGCAATTAATCATTCAGCCCTTGTTTTGATGCTGTTCAACTATTCGACAAGCACTAAGGTTGAAGCATTCTGACACGTTTACAGTTGAACTATAAACTTTTTCTGAACTACAGGACCACCGCGTTCTTGTCAAGGCAACAGGGTTGACGATTGAAATGGATTTTGGTCAAAGAGTGTTTGAAACATACTGAGCGTACAGATGGACAATAGAAATGAGAATTTTGCTTGAATTGTTGTTTATAATATTTCAGAGGACGTTTTAATAACTTTTTCCACCATGAAAGCTTGCCACTATTGGCATTTGTTGTAACCAACATATGGTGAGCCTCTAAACCAAATGTTTATTAACTATGCTGTATTGGACCTCTCACTTGAAAGCATGTACAAGAAATGACCACAGCCTTTGTTCTTCCTGAGTGACGAATCACTTCATTTTTTACAGCCACGCATTGAGGTGGTTTGGTTTCATGTGTTTTTGTTAAGCATGTCTTGGAAAAGTGCTGTATAAATAAAGGTATTATTATAGCAAATGTTTTCACTGTGATCAGTTACCTTGAAGACTGCCACACACACGCTCAGTTTGACTTTATTCAGCCTTCCATCTCACTGTGTTGCAGTAGCTGTTGATCAGACATCCTTTGTGCTGAGATCGAACCACACAATATTCAGTATAAGAGTCTTTGAGCTCTAGGACAGCGGCCTCGGGAGAGTTCAGCTTGTTTACGGAGAGAAAAATCTCTGTTTATTCTTCTCAGCTCTTTTTTCCTGAACGTCACATAAAAGGTCACTTTGGACATGTCAGCAGAGCTCAGGGTCGGCTGCCTCTTATGTAATTCTTGTACAGTATCTGCTCTTTGCTTTTGTTGTATCCTCATTATTTGTCCTCTGAAACCACTCTCCCTTTTTTCTCTCTGCAGCTCCCAGGGAGTGCGAGGAGGATGAGTTTCACTGCCAAAATGGCTACTGCATTCGCAGCCTCTGGCACTGCGACGGTGACAACGATTGCGGGGACAACAGTGATGAACAGTGTGGTGCGTACACACACCTACACACGCATACACACACACACAAACTCCAGCATGCAAGCAGATATTCATTCACCCTGTCTTCTAAATATGACGTGTGAGTTTGTTTGATTTTTCCACGGCAGACATGCGTAAATGTTCGGACAAGGAGTTCCGCTGCACAGATGGCAGTTGTATCGCCGAGCACTGGTACTGTGATGGAGACACAGACTGTAAGGACGCATCAGACGAGGAAAACTGCCGTAAGTTACTCGTGTGTGTGCGTGTGTGTCAAGAAAGACGATATGAATGCTGAAGGCCTAAAAAAATGGTTTGATCAACTGGCTCAATGTCTTTCTCCACACTGTTGTTGAGATGACAACACATTTCCATTTCCAGCAAAACATTGTTTTGATTACATAAAGATCGTGGTGTGTCTTTATCTAGGGAGCCATTTTCAGCGGAGCTTCGACATACAAGTGTAATTTTATAATTCTTTGAAAAATGCACCAAAAGCTGTTTGTCAAGACAAACCTGTCAACTGACATAGTCTTTAGGGGTGTTGCCCTTTAAAAGGCATGTAAATGACAAACCCACTTCCCTAAACCTAGGTAAGCGAATCCCAGTAAACATTACTGATTTTTGATTATTTTTAACTCTGTTTCTAATGAGGGTTTTATTTGAGAGCAAGTGTATCACAAAGACTTCAAACAGGAGACATATCTCTGTGGCAGCAGACTGGCAGGGTGAACAGAAAAGCTATTACTCATAGCAGCAGTCAAAGTCAGACTAAATTCCAAAAACTGAAATAAATTATTCCAAACAAATCCATTTTTGCATGTGAACAGTATGTTATTTGTACATTTCAAACAGGGCAAAGTGTCTGCTGCCTCACAAGAAAGTCTGTTCTCTATTTGCGACCTCAGTCCAAACTCCAATCAAAAACTCTTCAGGCTGCAGCATCATCATTCAAACTATGGCTGCAAGTGGGGAACACATTTGGTGGCCAGCTGCATGTAAACTAAGATCTTACAGCAATCAGTTTAGTGCAGAGCATGTAAACATGTTCACTGTCTTAATGGAGAGTTGAGCTTGTCTTTCATTTCACGTATAGTTTCTGACAGACTCAGCCGAGAAGCTTCAAAGACTCTCAGACAGCCAACTGCTGCACCATCTTTTCCAGCATCAGCATCTATTAAACACATCTGTGCGTCTCTGTGTGTCTGTTCAGCCTCAGATGTGATGCCAGCCACCTGCAGCGTGGAAGAGTTCCAGTGCGCATACGGCCGCTGTATTCTGGACATCTACCACTGTGACGGAGACGACGACTGTGGAGACTGGTCGGATGAGTCAGACTGCTGTAAGCTGTCCATCACTCACATACAATCCTAAATGCAATCCCCATCTTTAGATTAACTCTTGTCAGAAGATCTGGCAAAATTTTATAACTTAAAAAAATCCTTACATTGAAAATTTGAAATGTAAGCATAGTGAGTCCAGTAACAAAACAAATCACATTATTCATTGGAGTAACTGATCCTGATTCGGTCCTGCTAATGTCAAGCTCACAATGAGCTGCTGTTATCTGCACAGATGCACAGATAAACACACATTTTTTAGGACACATGGCAATGCTCCTGGCTCTCACATAACTGCATCTTGTGCAGTAGAAGAAGTTGAAGCTCCTCTGGGAGATAGTCCTCTGTAATGCCATTAGCATCCCTCTGGCGGACATCTTTCCTCTCTCCATCCCTTCTTCTCTGCTTCACTCTCTCCGTCCATGTACCCTGATGGCATTGCTGCACATGTGAGCACAGTGAGCAATCCTCATGTCCTGCAGCTTTCTGAACTGGTTCAACTGGAGTTTAAAAGTGTTTTTAAAAGCTCATCTGAAAAGGAAATCTTAAGTTTAGACATTAATTGTGTTTTTAGTCATTGCACAAAATGAGTCGGTTCCAAAGTGGACACGCTGACTGGAAGACACTTAAATCTTGTAGTTCTTCTAAAACCTCTTTGGTATGTGACAGACTGCAGCTAATTGTTCTTTTCATAATTGATGGACCTGTTCACTGATTTATTGTTTAGTCTGTGATATGTCAAAAAGTGACAAAAATGGCCGTTTCATGTTCTGTCAGCCGAAGATGACATCTTTAAATTGCTTGTTTTGTCTGGCCAAGAATCCAAAAACCAAAAGATATTCTAAAACAGAAAAGAGAAGTGTCACATTTCAGTAGCTGGATCAGCATACACCCACACAGTCTTTATGAAAAAGAAGGGTTTTTGAGGTTGAAACTTTTTTATAACTAACTTTTAGTCATAAATCCGTAATATCATACAGAACTACAATAGATTTTAGGTCAAGGTTTTAGGTGCTCCAGTGTCCAAGGTTCAACTACACAAAAATACAGCTGCAGCGGGAAACATTTAGTGTCAACTTTATGTTTAAACAGTCAGGTTAAGTTAGGAACAGCTGCTGTTTGCAGACCGCTGCTCCACAGCATCTGTCAGAACTGGAAAACGCTCCTTCTGTCAGATCTTTTCTGTGACCGTATTTCACACACACACACACACACACACACACACACACACACACACACACACACACACACACAGAGTGAAGCCATGGTCCTGATTAGCACAGACTATCATATTTCGCCATCCTCACTCCAGAGACGCTGCCTGCTGCTGACAAATCTCTCAACATCTCCCTCCTCGTTCTCTCGTCTCTGATTTCTCACATGTCCTTTTCATTCGCTCAATGTCTATAACCACCCACCACCTCTCTCTCTCTCACACACTCATACACAGTGGTTTGCCCCTTTTGATGTGTTTATCTGCAGGGCGAAACGCACAGCTTCAAGGTTTTGTATCATCGTTTAGTCATGTTAGTCGACTGTGCTGCTCTGTTTTTATTTTTCTCCGTCTCCTCCCACATCCAGGTTTTTTAATTGCTGCCTCGCTTCTGAGGTGTTAAACATTTTTTGGGGAGAGTTGACCTGACATCAAAGCTTTCAAAAAGTAGAAAAAGAGACCGGAGATATGCTCCGTACATTTTAGAAATTCTTAAAATAACTGCAGTGAAAACACTGCAGCACAGATAAAGACTGGCAAATATTTTGAATGTGTCTTATAAATGATACATGATACATTTAAGAATGAACTCAAATACATAAAAATGTCCTTTATCCTTTAATTTTCAGAAAGCGATGAGTTCTTATGCTGTGTGTTCACTTTTCTATCAAAAACCAACAAGGTTAATAGATCAATCTGCATCCTGTCTGATGTACTGAAAACAGCTGGACCTCGTTTCCCCTAACTATTCATTTCCTGCTGTCCTTTAATCTTAAACAGCCCGTTTATTGTTGTTATGTTTTTATTTTATTTTATATTTACTGTTATTTTTGCCCAGTATTTGTTTCCGACTCAGAGCGTTTTAAATTGTAGATAATTCAGTTACATGAAGTCTGAAGACATCGTGGCTTTCTGAAATATTCAGATAGTTTGTGGACACACTCACACAGAGAGAGAGAGAGAGAGAGAGAGAGAGAGGGGAGGCATTCCTCAGAGGCATACATAAGACAGCCCATATTCAGACAGCATTCCTTGGCATCTACTCTCCAGACACATGAAGGGCGCTTTGTTAGAGAAGTAGCCTCACTCTCTCTCTCTCCCTCCCTTATGTGAATGCAGAGACACACATAGACATCCAAAAACACTCACACTTGCATGCTTCGTTACCGCTTGTGAACACTGATACTGCTTTCGGCTTCATAGCTGAGCAGATGAAAGAGCATAGTTTGTGTATGTGTGTGTGAGGGAGATGAGTGAGAAAATAGGTGGATGAATCATTTTAGTGTGTGTGGACGTCAGTGTGTTCGTCAGCGTCCCACGCTGATTCTCGTGGCCTATAAGTCTCTCTCTCTCTCTCTCTCTCTCTCTCTCTCTCTCTCTCTCTCTCTCTCTCTCTCTCTCTCTCTCTCTCTCTCTCTC
>JAPMOB010233374.1:0-14993 GCA_029875015.1 Lepomis gibbosus
CCCCCCCCCCCCCCCCCCCCCCCCCCCCCCCCCCCCCCCCCCCCCCCCCCCCCCCCCCCCCCCCCCCCCCCCCCCCAGTCCCAGACTTTGAAAACCCCTGAGCTAGACTAGTCAATGTTTCTATATCAGGAATATTTGTAGATTATATTAAGATTACTCCACCAACAACGTTGTTGGACTCATTGTTGGACAAATGTAGCGTCAGCTTTCTGGATTTTCTTCATTTTCAAACTTGTAGTGTTCAAAAAAACAAACAGCAACAATTAATCTCTTTCTTGCGGCTCGCTCTGGAGACTTTATGCAACTTTTTTCACATGGCAGTAGAATTCCCCAACACCTTCTTAGTAGTCGGTGGAGACCAAACCGGAGCTAAAAGGAGAGTAAATATCGGACTTAGTTCCACCAGGTGGACGCAAACACGGCTACATCGGGTTGATCATTTTGCTCTGTGTCTGCTGCATGTTTAAGATATAAATGTTTAAATGTTTTCCTCCATGTTAATAAGCTAACTGAATATCAGGGCTGAGGGTCTGTCGGCTGCTTTTGAGTATTTCTGTCCCCCTAGTAGCCAAAAAGTCAATCAATGCAGCGTTAACATTGGAAGATGGGATGTTTTTTTAAAGAGCATGCAGCTGCAAAACAATCAGCTACATATATCCAGATGCAGATTAAACATTCCCAGACATTTTCTATTATTATTAAAACACCTAATTTAGGAGATCATCAGACCTAAGCAGAACAATGTTCTATCTGAGTGCTTTCTACTTTTCTGCTCTTTCAATGTCAAGCTTTTCTTGTTTGTATTTGTGTGTCACTTTTTGTCTTGTGAGACACATTTCTTTAACTTTCTGTGTAAACGTCACCATATTTTCCTCTAAGACTTTGTGCTCATTTCAAAGAAAGACGAGAAAAAAGAAACAGCAATTAGCAAACTCCATCAAACTACACAATGTGTGTGTGTGAGGGGGTTTTACTCATGCTGTGGGGACATAAATCCGAAACACCGTCACTCTGTGGGGGGGGGCTTCTTTGTCCCAGGTTCGGCAGAACACAAACAACTTCTACGTTGCTTTGAAAACATTTATCCTGGCGGAGCGTCGTCCATCTGGGAAAAGCCAGACTGATGTTCATCCTTGATTTCTGCCGCCGTCTGTCCCGACTTCATTTGGCTTCATCGTGTTTTTATTTCTTGTAAGATGAAGATTGAAGCTCTGTCAGCTCTTGAACTTAATAATACGTGTGGGCCTCCATTTGTCCAAATTACAGTTCTCTTCTTTTTTATAATAAACCATAAAACTACTACAACTTCTATGTCATCTTCTTCATCTTCACCACACATATATAGCTTTGTGACGAAACAGGCTCTGTAGAGCAGTATGTCCGTTATGGGCTACTGTAGAACCATGGCGGTGCAACATGGCTAACGGGAACCGTGGTACTTCTCCTGCCTTTGGTGGCCACTGTAGCTGAGAGGCTGATCCGAGCCGGTCGAGAGCAGAATCTGTAAATAGTTTAGCCCGGCAGGGGTCCAGAGAGAGCAGACGGGATGAGCGCTATCTCCAGCAGCGGAACCAAACAACACGTTATTATGCAAAATTCACTTTTATAATAGCGACTAAATGTTCTTCTTCTACAATCGGCTTAATATAATTCTTTCATTTTGTTCATTATGTTATGTTCAGTTTAGCCGACTGATTAATTTTAAAATGTGGGAAATTTGACTGCTTTGATCTGTAATGAAATTGATCAATTAGAAAATTAATAAATCCCATAACTGCCACACTGCCGTCATCACTCAGTTTAAAGCTCCCACACAGCTGTTTTCCCCTTGATGTGAGCTGGAGCGTTACGTTCACCGCTGTGTGCGGAGGCCAGGCGCGCGGAAAAAAATCCTTAATATGTGATTCTCAAAATTGAAAATGGAATGTGTAACGATCCAATATTGGAGTATTTGGGTCCAGCTCTAGTGCTGAGATAGAAATGGCTCGTTCTAACGTAACAGAACGCACAGCTAGAGAGCTTTTAGGGCACAAAAACAGCAGACGGTAAGAGAAATGCAGTCGATTTCAAAAAGTTTGAATTGTGTTAATTGAATTCTTGTCAGCAGGATAAACATGAACTATGTAAAAGATTGATTGAGACTGAGATGGACCCACCAGAAGTAAAGCAGTAATGATCCCTGAAGTATGGAAGGATAAGCACTAACTGAAAGAAACTTACATTTAAATAGAGTGAATGACAATATAACACAGATGTAAATATTATTTTAATGTTCTTAAACTGTGTGAGCGTGTGGTTGGGAGAGAGAGGAACAAAGTGTCAGAGGTCACAGAGCCGACTCCAATGTCAACTTCAGTTAGAGCACAGAGTCGAGCTGTTAGCTGCACTCATATGCTGCGCTGACTAAACCATTACTACCACCATTAATCACAGCCTCATGTCCACTTACATCACCTGGCCGCCTGACAGCTGCAGAGGAAGAGCTTAACACAGACTTTCAAAGTAAGATACCCGAGGCTGCGGGTAATACTATACCGCACATGCACAGAAGCGCTAAGTCAGTATTGTGCTTTCCATGTGTCAATGGCTTAATAGCATCTTGACGTGTCATTTTTTTACCTAACCTTAACCAGATAGTGACTTTGTGTTACAATTAGTGGGGTTAATGCCTAAACCTACCCCCCCCCACTCCCCGCACATCATCTTTGGTGGTGCTGAGGTTCCAAAGGGGGTGTTAGGTAGTGGGGGGTTAGGTTTAGGCATTAACTCCCCAAATTGCAACACAAAGTCAGTTTGTTTCTTCACCTTCTGCTAGTGGTATTTTACAACAAGTTGTTGTTTGATTGCTATAAACTGAAGTGAATCAACAAGCCAAACTGTTCCCAATTTAGAAATACTGTGGCCAGCCTAGAGCCTTTTATTGTGGCCAGGCTACGGCCTTTTATTATGGCCAGCCTAAGGCCTTTTATTTTGGCCAGCCTAAGGCCTTTTATTGTGGCCAGGCTATGGCCTTTTATTGTGGACAGGCTATGGCCTTTTATTGTGGCCAGGCTACGGCCTTTTATTATGGCCAGGCTACTGCCTTTTATTATGGCCAGCCTAAGGCCTTTTATTGTGGCCAGGCTAAGGCCTTTTATTATGGCCAGCCTAAGGCCTTTTATTGTGGCCAGGCTACGGCCTTTTATTATGGCCAGCCTAAGGCCTTTTATTCTGGCCAGGCTACGGCCTTTTATTGTGGCCAGGCAAAGGCACACCTGTGCAATCTCCATGCTGTCTGATCAGCATCTTGATATGCCACACCTGTGAGGTGGGTGGATTATCTCTGCAAAGGAGAAGTGCTCACTGACACAGATTTTGACAGATTTGTGAACAATATTTAAGAGAAACAGGCCTTTTGAGCACGTAGAGAAAGTTTTAGATCTTTGAGTTCAGCTCAGGATGAATGGGGGCAAAAACACAAGTGTTGCGTTTATAATTTTGTTTAGTGTAGATACAACACAAAAACACACACAATTAACTTTTAATAATTTATATTACATTTTATTATTTTTTTTCTGCCTTTATAAGATGGTCATTTAATTACTGTAAAGCAACCAGATAATTGCAGGAACATCTAGGAGTAGTCGGGATTCGGGAAGTAGGGCTGCTGAGGGAGCTGCAGCACCACCTAAAACCAGACAATATAAAACATAGAAATCAACTGATTAACAAAAACATTAAAACACAATTTATATCATGTTCTCCCCTGTTATATAGGCTATGTGTTTAGTTGCAGGTTTTTGGTCATAAACCAAAGTACTGGACAAATACAATTTTGACATAATGGTGGTACCAGATGACTCATTCGAGGGTTATTACAGTTCATCCTGAGGGGAACATTGGATCCGTTCTAAACATGACTAACATTAACATAACTAACTAACATTACATCAGTTGTAAATTTTATGCCAATCCAGTCTGAACCAAAGTGGCTAAACAGTGGCTGAAAAAGTCAAAATTTAATCTGAGCCACAGCAAAGGGAAAAACTCCTATCCAACATGTTCATGCTCTCTGGGGAGGAGGGACAGAAAGAAGTGAGCCTTACAGGAAATGGGGTCTTAATTTAGAGTAACAATGCCACCAGCTTGACTACAGAGGCGACTAATCATCCTCACCATGGTGTCATTTGGTCACAGTTATTAAACTAAGGTGGCACTATTAAGATAACAATTTATCCAAGATTAAAGATGCATCACTGAGCAGAAAACTGATAAATTCCCAGTTATGGAAATTCATTCCACCCAGACTGTATGGCTGTCTGCTCGGAACCATAAACAGGTATGTCAGGGACAGATAAAGGTTTTATAGTTCATTTTTGCTCTCAGATGAGGATAATTTCTTCTGGATGAACGCTTCAGTCAGTGCAGTCACACCTTGCTTACCCAGGGGTTGTATTAGCCACCTGTGTAATGCACTTAACATGGGTATTTGTCGGTAACCAGGAGGAGGTCTACCTGGCAGATGAAGCTATATTCTTTGTGATACCGAAAAAATTATTTAACCTGGAGCAACAAAATGCATGTGGAAAGCTCAGGGCTGGAGGTGCTGCAAAGCAAACCTAAATAAATCTGTCTGAGGCAGAAAGCTGCTTTACTAAAAGTTTAATACAAGTTTGTAATTCTCTGCACTGCAAATACGCTCTGCTCTCTCCGCTGTTTGGATCAGGCAACAGCGGAGGTGAAAGTGTAAAGAGAAGCTCACAGTGGACACGTAGCTGCGTGCCTTTCATTTTGCAAGAGATTCCAGATGCCATGTAGTTTGTTTTTAGGAGCATTTCTCAAAACTGTTATTTTCTCTTGTTAAAAATGCAATTTCTTATTGTTAGCTCATTTAAAATGAGACCATGTACATGTTGCTCTATAATTAAAGGATAATTACACATTGCAATTCCCTTTTTCAAGAAGACATTTGGATGCTTTCAAAAGATACATAGAGAGAATAAACTGTGGGGACGAATGTGCTGCTTTAGTTAGCAGATGAATTTTACATCTGAAAAACATTATCTACATAACTGCTAATGTTTCCTCAGTTTATTATAACATGGAATGTAGATCTCGTTTCAGTCTTTGTGATGTGGACTAATGAATTTAGCAACCTTGGAATTCTTTTTTGTAGGTGTTTACTTAATAACTTTCATACGTGACTCTGCTCACAAACTCTAAGATTTCTAAGTTGTAGCAACATTTGTCAGCAAAGCAAATTGCCTAGTTTCTTTTGCCCAACGTTTTCCAACGCACTGTGGGAGGTCCTTTTCCGTTTGGTCTTGGGCAGGCGGTGGGAGGTCATTCTCATTCAAGGGGAGACTATCTTGACTTGAACCTTTTGTTTAAGCAAACCAGGAATAATGTTTTAATGTATATTGCTTCTGTTCTAGTTTCAAGTTAGCTTTAATAATCATTCTGTACATTAAAACTGGTTTTATTGTTTTTGTTTTATTTAACTTGGTCCCATATTTAGTTATTTAGTTAGTTATGCAGTATAAAATGGAAAAAAATGTATTTATCATTTTTGTTGTTAAAAGCTTCCGTGTTTGTTTTGTTTTTTTTCAGAATGAAATGCAACAATAGAGCAGCACATACAGGGTGTCAGGTGGACACAGAAGCTCTCCTCTCAAAGCCTCAGACTGACAGCTTTTATTTAGTCTGGTCCTCAGGTTGAATCTCACTTGCTTCCTGTTTTGCAGCATCCTAAAGATGATTTTAGGATGCTGCAAAACGACGATTTTATACATACATTTATTTTTATACTTGTTATTTATGTATTTGACATCGACCCTGTTCAGCACTTTGGTCAACTGTTGTTGTTTTTAAATGTGCTATAGAAATAAAATTGACATTGACATCAACTTGCATCACGTTGCAAAGCCTTGAAACCGTGTTCCCTGGCGGGAGACTTCATTGTCTTTGTACAACACTGAAAGTTTTTAAATGTGCACTTTTGATTTATAGCAGGGATTTTCAAAATCTGGGACTGTGGGCCTCGCTTCAGACAAAGGTGTTATTTTACTTGTTTAGTTTTGCTGAATTCCTGGATGCATATGGGATCATGATTATGTTGCATTATCCCATAGACACTCAGCAGTCCGGCCTGTTTGACAGAACTTCAGGGTAGACCATACAAAGGTCTGTCCTCAGTTTATTGGTTTCTGACTCTGGGAAAGTGGGAAACTACTCAGAACTGTCCCTTTAACCAAATCATCCATTTGATGAAGTAATGTAATAATTTTTCACTTCCATTCACTAAATCTACCTTAAACCTGCCTTTGAAGCGCCTTGGGGAGGCCTGCCTCCCACTTTGAAAACCTCTGGTTTCTAGGATGTCAGAGTTAAGGTCCATGATTTTCTGTATTTTTGTTATTGTCAGCAAATCCCATAAAAAGATGAAAATGAACATTTTAAAAACATTAGCATCTTTCTAATGCAGTTCTCTTTCCAGCTGTGAAATCAGCCTGCAACAGATCAGAGCTGACTTGTAAGTTGAATTTGAGCCTTCTGCCAAGATTTGATGGACTACAGTGACTTTACATGAGCGTAAACAAAAACTTAAAAAGGGAAAAGACAAATGGCAGAAAACTGACATTTCAGAACATAAATAATGCAAACTATTTTAAATGCAAAGAGCCGAGGAGACGAGAGGTGTAAAGAAAACATGTAGTGATACTACAGCTTTAGATTCCAGCTTCTGCACCGTCAGCTTCTCTTCTGTCTCTCCTGTAGTTCTTCTTTGATGTGTTTGTTCTCTAGATTTCAGTCACTGCATGTTTTCTACATCAGTAATTTTACCTTTCCTCTCACTGCGCCACAACATTTGCTTTTGTTTGCAGTACATGCCTTGAATATATAACTTTATTCTTATGCTCGTGCCGTCAGCACGTGGATCTCCCACTGAGTCGTTATTTCTGTTTCTATAGCTCACAGAATTATTCTTCAAAGTACTCAGATGTGTTAAACCCAGCAGTTCATTCACACCTTCATTATCTAACACACCGCAGGTCCAAAGGTCTTTGTATAAATAGTGTCGTGTGTGGGGGGGCTAACCTGCCGTAATTAATCAACACCCACGTCATAATTAGGATTCTGAAAGCTTCAATGTTCAGCAAATGAAACTCAACAGTCTAGTGTAAGAATAAGCAAACAAATAGTGATACTTTAGCTAAAGTTCATCGTTCAACGTAATTAAACCCAAATCTAATGGATACGGTGTCAATTATAAAAACTGGGAGTAACTGTCGCACAACAAACTCTGCAGTTATACAACTGTCCTCAGTTTCCTGAACGCATCATTGGACCCTTCACACGGCAGCTGGTGCTCACGCATCACATGCTGCACAGCAAACAGAGGAATGCAGGGTACGTCGTATATCTGGTAATAAAGTCTGTTCTGCTCCTTAAAAACTGAAACTAAATTACATCTTTCTGGCCAGTACAAACCCCTAAAAGTCCTCTTCCTGAGAAAAACACAACGTGTTGCAAGCTATCGATCTTCAACTGTAGCCGCTTTCATATGGCTTTGTTGTTGTGTCAGTTCCAATCCTGGCCACCGGGGACCTTTGTCTCCAGCAGGTTTATTTAGTTATTTTTACACCATCTCTGAGTAAAACTTGGAATCTGCTCAAATCTGTAACATGCAGGTTTTACTCAGCAAAGTTGTCCAGTCCAGTACAAATGCTGCAGGAGACGGATCTCCCAACGCACAGATGGACCAGACAAATACAGAGAGATAACTGCACCGGGTCATTTAGACCAGACTTACATGTGATTGAAATTTGAGAGAGCGTTCATAATCTACCTTTCGTAGAAATATCACGTTCAAAGAGTCTTACATTACTGGTAAAAGTCAACATGACATTTCTACTCAAGTAATTCTGCGTTAAAATTGACTCCAGTAAAGCAAACGTTGTGAGGAAGCATGCCATGAAAGTGAAAACCTCGTATCACCAGATTTGGTATTTTTCTTGCGTGTAAAAAGAAAACAAGAGAAACTAACGAGTAACTAGTTGTCAGACAGTTCAGCACCTCTGAACCTGTGTGTGGGACACTAAGTCAGATAACTACCGATCTGCTTTACTGCCCTCAAAACAAAACTCATCTTCAGGGAAAAGAAACAGTTGTGGTCTTTGCCTTCCTTAGTTGCTCTGCAGCCTTTCATGTTTCCGGCAGGCGAAGCCGTCGTGTTGGGTCTGAGCGCCGTCTGACTCACCCTGACTCACAGTGAGATGCTGCAGCTGAAGGCGGCGTTTCCCCGAGGGAGCGCAAGGCTTGTCAAACTGCTGGTCCTCGTGTGAAAAAACAGACACTCCTCATCCTCTAAAGCGCGCTTTCATGTACTTCCCTGGTGCACGCAAATCAAACGCAGATGTTTCTTTCGGCACACCAATCAACCAACAAAATCTTTCCTCCCCGTGGTTTGTTTTGTTGTTGATGGGTTTTTTTTCTCCAGATTCTTCAGACTTCCAACACAAATCTCAGTCAGCTGTCATGTTTGGGAGGATGTTCTGTTTTTATTTATCTGCACACGAGTGGAACTTTGAAGCTGTGTTGTTTACTCTGTCACACAAGTACAAGGCAGCGACTGAGGTGAGACGCCGTGGCTACGTCGATGCCAGGTGACGTGATCACAGTTCAGCACCAGTTTGACTGGAGCTGCCAATATTGAACACCGCGAAGCAAAAATATGCCCCAGAGACAATAAATTCATGACGATAAAACACGGAGGCTCAGCACTGCCACGAAACTAGGAATTTATTAATTCTATTCCAGTTATAGTGTTTCTAGCAGGACTTCTTCTGATTGAGGCCTTTTAATATGATGAAAGAGTTTGTAACAGTGAATGTTGTGCCTTTGCTTGTGACCATTTAGCTTTTAGAAACTGAAGAACAGAAAGGCTTGAAACCCTTTTTCCTCCCCTCAGCTCTCTGTAGCTCAGACGATCCCTGCTGCCTGCGTGAGCTGATCCATCCTTTCACTTCTTTATAATAACAAACAGCCGTTTCCTGTGCAGGTTCGCCTCATTTCCTGTTTCACGTGTTTTCTTGACCAAACGTGGTTTGGAGACCAGCGTCGGGTGACAGAGCCGCTGTCAGCTCCTGTAGTGTGTGAGACCCCCTGTCACTGATCAGCCACGTAGTGTGAACGCCACAACGACTTCAAGACTCCCGTCGCACGACGGCAGGTTGTGTAGTGTGAACGGCACGGCCATCGGCCCGGTGCTGAAAGTCGTGTAGTCTGCAGAGCCTGAACCGGCTCAGTCATCACAGTAAAAATCACATGGTACATTACACCAACTTCACATTACTCCTTTCTTCCTCCTTCGTCTTCACACAGCTTCTTGCTGATGTGGCATGCTGATCACACATGTTATTGCTTTAATTGGTTTAATGTGTTTATGTATGCAGATCTTTAGAACAGAAACTACATGAGACAGTTGTACCCAGCAGGCAGGATGGCATTAAAAAGCAGCAGTTTGGAGACAGATGGGGGTCTGCTGAAGTACCCTTTAGCAAAACTCAGAGCCCCTTCGAGCTACAATGCTGCATTTCAGTTACTGAACCTTGACCTCTGACCTCTATCCACCGACTATGGAGTCATGCATAAAAGTTTCCTGCAGGGAGTAACAGTGTCAGCACACATATGTGACATCTACATGTATACACGACTTTGTGATTGGTCACAGGCTCAGTTTGGCTCCAAAAGGGTTAACTGAAGCCAACCTGCATGTACCTGCTCCCCAAAATGACAGAATGATTGACTGTGTGAGGCTGTGAAACAATGCCGACGATCAACTGATTAATCATCAACAACATGAAGAGTGAGGGGAACCGGCCCGTGTGCTTTATTCAAGATTCATCAAACTCTAATTACCAAGTTCCATGTAAAAATTAATCAAAATATAATTAAAACATTCATCTCGAGAGGCTTCTCCCTGCAGCAGTCTGTCAGTGTCACAGCACCATCTATGGATCGAGGTGATTACTCAGCCTGGATAATCTGGAGCAAGAAGTTCTATTAGAGTTGAGTTTTCAAGTTGAGCGACTGTGTGAAGGTAATTATCCTTTTTACAGTGCACTGCATGTTGTATCATAAATACACAAAATGCACAAAATATTATGGATCACTCCGTGTTCTTGAGTTTACAAATAGCTGCAGCCCTTTCGCACGGTTATCACCCCACAAGGCTTTCTGTGTCTTTATCTGCATCCATTCTTCTGGACAAACTTCAGTCATTCTGTTACGTTTCATGTTCACAGGTCTGTGAACCTGAAGTCACATTCAGCCTGAACATAAAGCAAATATTCACCTTCTTCTATTTGTACAAACTGTACAGCTCGGCTGTTTGTGCAGTTCATGTTTATTTGCCACAATCAGCCAACGTACAAACTGCAGGGATGTTAACTGTTGTTCGCTCGCATCATACATAGCGTGTGGAGGCCGTGTCTGTTGCAGCGGTTTGAATTACACACCGACAAAAGTGATTATAAATAATAGTATTTTTCATACAAATACAAACCCTACAAGTATACAGTAAACTCACAACCATTAGTAAACAACATCAATAGCCTAAGCAAATTAACTAAAAACTTGCTTGCCAAATGTGGGTGGACATTTTTTATTATAAACTGGATTACTGCAGCCTCAGTGTCCTAATCCGTCCCTCCAGTTCATCCTCAGAGAGGAAAGCAGAAAGGTACTTTATACTCCCAGCAGGTGGAGGAGTAATTCCAAACAGAGGGGTTACTTTGAGGGGTTCAGTACAGCGCAGTATGAGCCGAGACGTTCTGTCTACATACGCGGAGGGTCCTCTTACATGGATGTCGCTACGTTGCACCGCCATGTTTCTGCTGAAGCCCAACTGGACCAACTGCTCTACAGAATGCGTTTCATCACTTGCGGAAGAGGATTAGGACCATGTGAGTTCTGAGTTTAAAGTCAGAATTCTGATAAAAAAAGTCAGAATTCTGCGAAAACAAGTCAGAAATTTGAGAAAACAAGTCAGAAATTTGAGAAAAAAAATCAGAAATCTGAGAGAAAAATCAGAAATCTGAGAGAAAAATCAGAATGCTGAGAAAACACGTCAGAAATTTGAGAAAACAAGTCAGAATTCTGAGAAAACAACTCAGAAATCTGAGAAAAAAATCATAATTCTGCGAAAACAAGTCAGAAATCTGAGAAAAAAAGTCAGAAATCTGAGAAAAAAAATCAGAATTCTGAGAAAACAAGTCAGATTTCCGGAGCTCTCCGGTCCCTGGAGCTTCTCGCGCGCTTAGAAAGGATGGGGGGAGAGCGGTGACTGCTCAAAAAGAGGAATAAAGTGTGACATAAAGAAGTATACAGAACAGTACACACATAATAAAACCGTTGCCGGGGGTAATCTATATTATTTAAAGATATTCAAAGAGGACATGCTAAGAGTTTTCACAAAATGCACCGTGAGGAGTTGGATGCAATTTGCAACACTCATCATTAGATGATAAACTTACGCACTGAACCTTTAAAGAAATGCATTTATTTTAAACAAATCTGTACGTAAATGTGAGTAAACATAGTGTCAAATCTGTCCTGAGTTTACCACCGTGCCACCACAGCACCTACAACTGACTTAAATTGAATCAAGCCGGTGTGATGTGTTGTTCAAACTTCTCCAGCCTGACAACGCACGCCTCCTGGATGATAAATAGAGTTGCTGAAAACATCTAATTTGTGAGGCTGCTGGCTCCCCAATTGAAAAGCAATCAATACGCCCATTAGCTCCCCTGCCATTAGTTTCCAAACATGTGAGCATTTTCCAAATGCCCTCAGAGCACAAAGTCATTCAGGCAAATATTTGTAGACAACCATCTTCTTCCACACAAGCATCTGGCTGCAGGTTACAAACAAATAGCAGGAAGACTATTGACATCCAAGCTGTGCAGGGATTTTTTTATTTCTTCAGTGTTGTAAAGCTACATGATTAGCACAGCACACGACTGCACTGACTATAAGCCAAATATAGGTCACAAAATGTAAAATGCTTCCATCTAATAAAACCTGAAGTGAGTATTTTGGGGTGACGTAGCCAAACAGCTTGTGATTCCTCTTCCTCTCTAGTCCGTCATGATTTCTTCTTTTAGGGAAATTGTATTTATTTACTTTCTTCTCAAGATTTGGAAGAGAAGATCACCACACTGCTCTTAAAACAGCACCTGTCACCTGTCCTTTTTAGAATGAGGAGAGGAAGCCAGCCAAGCGAAGAGCGTTCCCGTGCTCTCACAGTGTGCAGTGAGTGATCATTGGTTGGGCATTGATATTGATAGTCGTGTGAAATTTTGGTAGCGACGCTCATTCATTCAGCAGCGGCGATGTACTGAACACGTCTCTGTTCATGCCACACACTGTCTGGTGCTGCACTTACGAGGTCGGTTTTGCCTTTCCTTCAACATTATCAGTTAACCTTTAGATAACCTAAAAAATCCCACCTTTATTGGTGAACATGTTTACGGTACAAACTCGTGAGGGCAAGATAAATAAATAAATAACCATTCATTAATCGCAATTTACATAAAATGTTCAATTAATTGTGATTTGGATTTTAGGTTATATTGTCCGTATACCTCTGCAGCCTGGAGACATTTACTGTAGCTCAGCATAAAAACTGGAATCAGCGGGAAACAGCTAACTTGGCTCAATTCAAAGGTAAAAAAAAGCGCTTCTGAAGCTCATTAACGTTTGATCCTTTGTGGTTTGAAGTCCAGGATTATTTGTTAGGGGGCGGAGACTTTCCTCCTTAGGACAGAGCCAGGCTAACAGTTCTCACTGTTTCCAGTCTTTGCTAAGCTAAGCTGAGCTAAGCTAATGGCTGCTCACTATGGTTTCATATTTAATGGGCTGCATCTTCATGGAGAAAAACCCTCTTTGATCATCTCACCACGCCTGCTCTTTGCTGAGTAATCGGTGTGGCAGGGTTCTCATGATGTAGAGCTCATCAGATGTTTTGTTGAGTCAATGATCAGTATCTGAACGAACAAAACATGACAACAACAAAAATATCCTTTAAATGTGGCTGAATTAATGCTGCCGTCTGGGCAGTTTCATTCTAGTGTCTGTATTATTGTTGATTTAAACTGATGTGAATTTTTATTGCTTTCATACAGAAATAAAACAACAATCCCAAATCACTGACCTTACAAGAACACAATCAAATAAGTATTTGTAATAGTTTTGAACAGTTACCGTAGAAACATGGCGGCGCAACATGGTGAAGGTGTCCATGTAAAGAGGCCCGCTGTGTGTGTAGATAGAAAAGGCTCATTCAGCTGTTTGTAGGGTCTTTATACTAGTGTGAAAACAATTATGGATATTAAATTGCATTACAGTCTACAGATCCTCCTAAACATTGCACACTCAACCTTTATTGTTGTCCATAAGAATCGCTGTAATGTATTACTCTCCTCGGACATCAGAGTCCAGTCCTTCCTCCTCCTGCTTAGCTGCTGAGAAATGGGTTCGGTGCCCTCTGATGCTGTGGCTAAAACCTCAGAGGGAGGCTCCTGTTTGTGTCGTAAGTATTAGGAATGGATTATTAATTCTTTCATTTAGGTCTGTCTGGGAACGCCTCCGATCTAATTAATGTCAGTGTTTGTATATTTAAAGGCGCCTGTGTTTATGCCAGCATCCTAATGGAGTGATTCACTCCGGCCCTGTGTCATTACTGTTGATGGTAAACAGCTAAATAGCTCCACATCACCCCTAGCCCCCCCACCCCCACCCCGTCCTCTTCCTATTGCTGCATTTGCTCCCTCATGCTGTTTCACGTCCAGAGCTTGATTTCTATATTTTGTTTTTATGAGAGTACTGTCCTTGTGCCCTCCGCAGACGTGATGTCCTGGGACTTTTTTACGAGTACATTCCCAGTTTTATATGTGTTGCAGTTATTTTCCTCTAGATTAGGCCAAGTGATCTCATTGGTCACCTTGGCAACTTGCCCCTCCCGCTTGTGTGATGCTGTCTAAGGTGACATAGCAACAGCTGCTGAATGCTGCTCATCAATCATATGTAGCTGATGCGTCTGCTGATGTTCATGCTCGCCATTTTCAGCTGCGTGACCGTAAAGCCATATGTGAGATGGCCACCTGGACCTTGTTGCTGGAACACAAAGTGTGTTACGAATGAAAATGAATCTGGATGGAAACGAGAAGACGCTGCCTGAGGAGGGGCGCTAATGTTGACAGAGAAGCTGTTACGCTGATGATGTCGTTAATGACCGTGGGCGCCGCGCTCGGTTCACCTCCATGCAAATGTGTTCTGATGATATGAATATGTATGACAAGGTGGTTTGGAAAGCTCCAGACAAACTCACCCAGAGGCTCGGTCCTGTCGCCCAAAATGTCAGTGGAAGCACATTTCCTCTCTGGTCTGGCTTTGCTCCTGATCGTCCATCATAACTTTCATATCTTCATGAAATACTTCACCGCCCTTCTCTGTTATCTGTCCTCCAACTCTAATAAGCTCTTGTCTTGAAGAAAAATCTTCTCTTCCTTTTACTCCTCAGATCGTATTTCTTTTTCTTTCCACTTCTCTATCTGACGTAGTATTTTTGTACAGCGTGAACAGGAGGATGCCGAGTGAGCACACAGTCTTGGGGGGCTCCGGTTTTGAGCTCTAGAGTGAAGGAGTTGTGACCCCGACTCTGAACTATCTGGGGTCTGTTTGTGAGGAAGTCCAATATCAGAGGGTGGTCCTTAAGCCCAGAGTGTTAAGTTTTCCATCAGTTTCTTGGGGGAGATTATGATGAATGCTGAGCTGAAATCCACAAATGTCATTTTTCTCAAGGTGGGAGAGGGCTGAGTTGTGGGCGGCGGTGTCCTCTGTGGATCTGTTGGTTCTGAAAGTAAACAGCATGAGGGTCCAGACTGGCCGGGATGTTCTGTATCTGCTGGAGAACCAGTTTCACCTTATGAGAGTGGGGGTGAGTGTCCCAG
>JAPMOB010233376.1:0-14211 GCA_029875015.1 Lepomis gibbosus
TGATGTTCATTTAGTAAATTATGGTCCCATTTATTTTAAAATAGACCACAAAGCAGAGAATGTTTCAGGGCGGGATTATTGATTGACAAGTCATTACCATGGCGACCTGTCAATCAAGCTAGAGCCGACTCGTACCCTCGGCGCTGTGTAAATTTAACCAGCGCCGTTTAAAAAAGCTTATTAGGAGTCGCCTGTTCACTTTCTCTGGTGAGAACATTTAGTTTTCAGACTGTTGTTCTCTAGACAAACTTATCAGCCTGTTAAAATGACAGTTAACCTGAGTTACAGTTGCACCTAGCTAAGCTAGCTAGCTCTGCCGTATCGTCACTTCCGGGACTTCCTGGTTGCAAGAACTCAACATGGCGGCGCCCTATCGGCCAAAGTCAAGGCTTCAAAAAGGCAGTCCACAAACCAACGGGTGACGTGACTATGACTACGTCCATTTCTTGTATGGTCCAAACGTAATAACAATTTAATACAATACATTTATTCATTTAGCTGATGCTTTTATTGAAAGTGACTTACAATTGCTTTTTACGAGGTTGCACACCTCTGGAGCAACAGTGGGTTCAGTGTCTTGCTCGGGGACACATTGGTGGACACATCGTGTCGGGAGTTAAACCCGGGTTTCTCACACCAAAGGCAAGCTTCTTAAACACTGCGCCATCACCACCACGAGGTACACTGAGAACAATAAAATACTACTGCAGGGTTACTTCCTGCACCAGCGTCTACTGCGCATGATCGCGCAGCTTAAAGCGTAATTTATACTTCTGCATCAAATCGACCCTCTGCGTAGCCCCTTAGCCTATGCCGTCACCTACGCCGTTGCCTGACGTGCACCTCCTGAAAAATGTAACTACACGTCTAGTCAACGCGGACCGTAAGCTCTGTGATTGGTCTGCTGGGTAGCCTCGCAATGCCTCCGAGCTGACCGGAAGTACCCAGCGGTTTGAAGTAACTTTTCTAGCGGCCAAAACGGCGGCTGTAACACAGTGAATCAATATATTTGACCGTCGCAACCAGAGCGAAATGACTCGTTTCACTATCGGAATGTGATCCATTCGCTCGGTAACGATTGAAAAGGCTACACCAGCCGCACGTTTACAATTTTACCCCCATTTACGTTAGCGGAGCGCTAAACTGGAAGTTAGCCTCCTCGGCCAGCAAAAGTCAACACAGTGGACGCTGCGGCGCTTCTGCCGACTAGCGTTTGGTGGTGTAATCGCAGAATGACGGACACACCTACGCACAAGTATAAATGCATAGCAACAGGCGTAGCCTACGGCATAAATACGCATGTAGACCCTACGCAGGAGTATAAATGGGCCTTAACCGTGGTTTAATGACGTAGAGCGACGGCAGAAACACTGTAATTCAGGTAGCTTCATAGCTGCACCAACAAAAAGTCTCATGGCTGAGAGTTTTTGTCAGACTCAGATCGTCAGTCTTTACTCAGCCCACCTACTCACCTGTCAAACATCAACGCAGCATCACTGATGGCCGAATAGTTGTTTTAGATGGCAGAGAGTTTATAATCTAAGCAGTACGGTTACATCTCTCACGTGTGATGGGATGTCACAGAGTTTTGATGTAATGTTGGGGCCTACATGGAACAGTCCATGCAGGCTTTGGTCGGCTTCGCTGTTCCAACTGTGGCTTACCTTCCTCTTGATACACACAAGCAGTGAGGGGAACAAAAGCAGATGGGACACATTGGAATCAGGGCAAACAGGAAACAAAGCACGATACGAACACCAGAAACAGACATATTCAAAATAAGACAGGAAACAGTTTGCACCATATAAAACTTATCAGTCATGAATTGTGTTTACATACATTAAATCCCAGAGGACACCGGAACCGCTACGCAAGGCAAAGGTCATGCAACCAATAAAAATAGTAAACTATTGTTGTACTTAACTGTCAGCTTGATTACATGTCATCCATTAGAGGTCAGCTGCTTTCTCAAACTCATGTCATCCTGCTCCTGAAATTTTAAAAGAATGAATGTTACTTCAAGTTCAGACATGTACGGTAAAAAGAGTCTAAATGGGTGCGGCGCAGTATGTGAAGGGAAATAGGAAATAACAACAACATTTGTGGAACTCTTCAAACTGAATTAAATTTGCTCTGATGCAGAAAATAAATACGCAACTAAATTACATTCAATTAAAATAGCGCTGATGCAGAAAATGGGAACTGAAGTGGGTGTGAGAGAGAAGACCTCAGTTTGTTTACAAACTGCTTTAATCCATTTTTAATTTGTTTTATTTACTTTAGATTTTTCCATTTAACTTTCTTTGTTTTTTTTTGTTTTTTTCATCTCATTAATATAACATTCAGATTACAGAGCAGCAGATCGGCTGCTGTGATTTAAGCGAGGAAGAGAAACTTAGAAGGAAAAGATGAAATGAGAAAAGATGTATGAGACATAAAATAAACAAATAAGAGAGAGAATAAAGAGCGGGATGTACAGCAGGAAAACAGTGAAACGCAAAGGAAAATGAAGGTAGAAAGAACAAAAATAGAGAGAAACAAGGTAATAGAACTGAAGCAAAGGAAGAGTGAGAGTCTTTCATCCAAATGTAGAACAAAATTTAACAAAATCTGCAAAAGAAAATGCAAATTAATCTGTTCCATCCACTAACGCTATGTGAAATTTAAAAGTGCCTCAAGATGATCGTATTGTGCTGTATTCACAAGCTGCATGCATGTGCTTCATTTATTCACTGGGCTATGTCCATTTTCTCTTTATTGATACACCAACCTGTCCACCTCAGCCAAGCGTAAAAACATTTTGCAATATATCAAGTGTCCTTCCTCGTGACTAAATGAAAAAATAGGTCAATTGTCAGTTATCCCAAAATGACATATGTTCGTCCAGTGACAGGCGTAACGGACCCTAAGCATATTACGTAAGTCACGTAACCTAAGTCACATGACACGTGGACGGTGGTAGTTTGATTAGGTTTAAAGAAACAAAACCACTTGGTTAGGTTTAGGAAAAGATTGCGGTTTGGGTTATCATAAGTACATTACGTAAGTCACGTGACGTAAGTCATCTACAAAATGTTATTTAACCTAAAACACGCCAAATTTAACTCAAATTTAACCTCAGTCTGAGTGAAAGTCCAGAGTTTACTTGACTCATCCATCCGCTCCACTATTGTCGCTCTTTATGCTTCGCCCACAGACTTTTTTTTGCCACAAAAAAAAGTATTTGTAGTAATAAGTTGCTTCATAATTGACCTATACGGCTGTTTTTTCTGGTGAGGACGGGCTGCGAAACACGTACACTGGGCTTGCACTTGACATGCACAGTACATAATTATAAGTGTTATTTTCAAGGTACCAAATTTTTTAATAAAAATACTCTGTCAGCAAAATTGTGTTTTTGCTTTGCATGGCTGATAAGACTCAAATGTGAGCGTTTGTGTCATCATTGGTGAAACATCTTTGATTTAAACTCTAAAGACAGGTAAAAAAACTAGGGCTGGGAACCTTGACGCATTATTATCGTGTTAATCAATTAATTAATTGACACGACAAATATTTTATTGTATGTTAATGCAGTTTTTATTATTATTTTGAAAGTCCATTGCTCTCTGGCTCTGAATACACGTACAGTCAAACAATGGGTCACAGGAGGGATGGGATGTTGATCAGCCTGCAAATCAGCCACCCAAACAAGCAACGGAGGGAGGCTTCCGCAGACTACGCTGGATGCATCGTGTGGGAGAAGTAGACAAACAAAAGTAAGACAATCGATCAAATGTCAGAACAAAGTGGAGAGCTACACTCTGCATGCTGATTAAAGCCTAGTTCACACTACACAAGTTTTTGCCTGATTTGCCACTCGGTGAGCTCACCAGCCATTATGTGTGAACTACACAACGACGGATCAAAACGGTTCCCTGACACATCACTGACGTCTGCCATATATCTAGCACGCCAAATATCTAGAGGAGTCGGCCGACTCGACATCCACATCCAGCCAATGAGACCAGGCAGCTACTTTTTCACTATAAAACACGTTTCACTCCCCTCCAGCTCTCTCTCAGACAATCCCTGCTCCCTTCTTGTGTTAATCCATCCTTTCACCCAGATTCTTTGTCTTTGTAATTGCTATCTTCATAATAACAACAGATGTTTTGTCTGTAGGTTTGTGTCATTTCCCGTTTCACATGTCACGTGTGTTTTCTTGACAAAATGTAGTTTGGAGACCAGCGTCGGGTGACTCAGCCGCTGTCAGCTTGTGTAGTGTGTGACCCCCTGTCACCAATCAGGCACATAGCGTGAACGCCACAACGACTTAAAGGCTCCTGTCAGAAGACGACAAGTTGTGTAATGTGAACAACACGGCCATCGGCCGACGCTGAAAGTCGTGTAGTCTGCACGAGCCTTTAGTATTGGGGAAGATGTCGGTTATAGGACTGTTCTTAAAATCACAACATAGTCGCTTGGCCCCGCGGTTTCTCTCAGGTGAACAGAAAGGGAGACAAGCGTTCTGCAAGTAAACGGCAGGCGCTCTATGGATTGTAACCATTGCAACAGCTTCTGTGCGCTACACAGCTGTAGCCTATTTAACTGAAGTTGAAATTATAGGCTACATAACTTTACCTGATAGGCCTTCATCTTGTTTTGCGGCTCTGCCATGTGAATTCCCTCCTGATGTCGTATGTAGTTAAAAGTAATAGATTCTGGAAACTCACAAACAGCAAGGATCAGTCTCACTGCCAATGATTTGTGCTGCGCGTCCAGTAAGAAAAGTTCAAGACAATTCAACTTCGGCAGCGGGACGGCGTGTGCGTGAGGCGAGCACAACTGCGACAGTTTCAAGGGAATGCACCCGCTTGTCGCTACAACTTGTGCTCGACCACTTCACCTTACTGTAACAGGGAAACTTGATACTGAACACAGACTGTTTCTGCTGCTTTCTGATGAAAGAAAAATGTTTCTGCTGATACCTGCTCAGAAACAATCCCAAGAAAACTAGACTCAGATGGTAACTTGTTTTAACAAGCTAGACAAAAGCTAATTCCCTGGCAGTGGCAAATAGCTTTGGTTTAATATTTGATTTGATTACATTAATGTTTAAGTTGAGATTTACAAGAAATATTTTATTGCTGCTGTGTAAAGGGAATACTGCTCGTAAAAAGCACCTTATTTGTTTAAAGTGTTTGCAAACAACATGTTATTGCACTTTTGTGTATATAGCAGTTCATTTAAATCATTTTGGCCCAGCACTAGTCAAAAAAACCAAACCCACATGCTCCTGAAATTATGTATCTGACTAAAGGAGATTCAAGTCAAAACAAGAGGTGTATGTCCGGTTAGTTCAGTAGAGACTGTAGAAACACGGAGCAGACACGAATGCAGACTAGATTCAGTTTTTATGTGTGTTTTTCATTACTACATGTGTTAGTCCCAGATAATTGTATTGTTCTCAGTAACAGCACAGTCTGCTCACAAACCATCGAACACAGGAGTGAGAAAGTAATCTGCTGTGCTGGAAACACATTTTTATAGGAGTTCAGCTGCTTCTTCACAGCCTGTAAAACCACCTGACAGCACTGAAGGTGACACGACTCTTATTTGTGCACAGAGGACTCAGCAAATTCAAGACAACACAGAAAAAAATGTGCCATAAAATGTGCCACTACGGCAATTTAGTGTGAAGAGTTGACAATTCAGTGAAAACAGTTGAGTTGAGCCGGTTATAAAACATCTCCTCTCCCTCAGCCTGTAATTCCTCCTCCATCAGCTGCTCTGAACTCACCTGAGCTGCTCGCTGTGAGCAGCTGGAACTACAGCGAGGCTGCAGGTAAACCAGGAACACACGGTGAGTCGCAAAGCGATTCAAAGCTATTAGTGAGCAGAGTCCTGCAGCCCAGGGCCGACCCTGACAGTGTTGGAGCCGTAGGTGAGATTTTATATTGCTTTTAAACGTGTGTTCTCCTGTTGATCAACTTTTCTCATTATACAACTTTTCTCACTTTTCTGCTCATGTTCAAAACTTTCTGGACAGTCAGAATCTCCCCCACATATCTGTGTTCTCTGACATGTTGAGAAAAATTTTAAAGACTAACGCCATCATTAATTCGATTTGTGCTGGGTGGCTGTGGCTCAGGGGGTAGCACAGTGTCCAGCCAAGTGGAAGATTAGTAGTTTGATCCCCAGTTCTGCATGTCATAGTGTCCTTTGGCAAGACACTGAACTCCAAACTGCTTTGCCATCGGTGTGTGAATCTGTATGAATGTTATTTCTGTTCTGATGTGATGTTGGCACCTTAGCCTCTGCCATCAGTGTTGGAATGGGTGAATGTGACGTAATGTAAAGCGCTTTGAGAGGTCGCAAAGACTAGAAAGGTGCTATGCAAATACAAACCAACCTTATTGCTCAGCTGATACAGTCAGAACATCTTACAGAAACAGAGCTGGAAAGATGCCATCTACGTAGGTACTCTGGTACAATCTGGCTGCGACGCACAGCGCGAGGTGGGTACACTTGGTTAAAACCACCCTGACATTTGGAGCCCTAGGAACTGTCTATACCACGGGCCTTCACTGCTACAGCCAATGAGATGCTCAGCCTTCCTCGCAGATTGTTCACACTGGGAAATAAATACATTAAGAAACAAAACCAACAAAAATAAATACCATTTCCGACTGACGGAGAACAAGGAAGGGGAAACCTCTGTTTCTCTTTGGTAATTTTCCCTTCAAGTATCTGTCTTATGTATTACTCTCAAAGCTTTACAGGATAAAGACATTACGTCACAGACTACTTTGCTCTATCCCATTTAGTTTTGATTTGGGAGCTTGCTCCAACGCTGTCCCTCCTCGGTCTGCATTGAAAAAGTGTTTATGTGGTGAACAATGTGAAACAAGGTGATTCTGGAAAAAACAGCAACTTGCTTACTCACTTGACTTTGCCTGGATAAAGGTTAAAAAAAAACAAATACCCAACTAAAATGCAAAAAAGTGGAAACAGCGGTGGACTGACAGCGCCTGACCGCCTCACCACGGGCTGAAAACACATATCGCTGCAGGCAGCCAAGGACAGGTGGAGGAGGAGGAGTATAACTGTATGTTAGCTATAGAGTAAGAGACAGTGGATGAGAGGGAGAAGCAGAGGACAGAGAGAACAACAGACGAGTGTAGAGATACAAAAAGAGGCTGACAGCATGAAAAACGAGTGTGTTAGCAGCGCGGCAGCCGCTCAGATAAACGCTCCGCTCAGTCTCCATCCTCCCTCCCTTTCTCTTTGTCTGCATCTTCTTGTTTGTCTTTCCAACACTTATTTCCTTACACATGCCCTCAATTTCAACAAAGAAGTCATTTGCATATGGCAGCTCTGATTGTGGTACAGTTACCGCAGACCAGACCGTTACAGCATCTGACATTTGTTAAAAAAGTCTAAAATTACGAATGGTTCTGGACTTTCTGTCCTCCTAAATGCCCAAACATTATGCAATTTGGAATAGAAATAGTTTGATGTTACTGATGATATCAACAAGACGTCAGACTTTAACAAGAGAGACTAATGTTCGCTTTCTTTTAACCCTAACCGTGATCGCTCTCTAACCTTAACCGAGTAGTCAACACGTCCTCACAGGTGAACAACAGAATAGAACGTCCTAAAACAACATATATGACCACTGGACCTTAACTACGTTACATAAGTCACTTTAAAACATGGTTAACGATGTGAAACGGTCGTTGGTTAGTTTAGACCCATTATTCCCAAACTTAGGGTCAGGACCAAAAATGGGTAGCATGCCCATTATTAGGTCTCCAACTGGTAAAATAAATTTTTTATGTTAATATGTGAATTAGCGCTCTTTCTTGCTACACATATGCGTTATGTCTGTGGTTTTTCATTGTTGATCCTATGATGTTTAAACTAAAGTGCAAGGACGAGTTTAGATGCTTTAAAGTGTAATACATCAGGAAGTACTCAGTGATGAGGGTTTTAAAACGAATAAATTGGACAGGTATCTCCTGGGGGGAAAAATCGATACAGCATAGTATCGCGATATTTTCCGTGGCAATATTGTATCGATACACGGAGGTCAAGTATCAAACTTTTATTATATAAACTGTACATGTTTTACTTTTTGATAATATAATAATAAAATATATTTTTTTCAGTCCAATAGAAAAAGAGTTTTCCTTTAGGGACACAATTTGAAGAAAAAGGTAAGAAATTGCAATATACCGCAATATTTTTAAAATTCCAATATTGTATCGGGACATAAGTATCGTGATAATATCGTATCGTAGGGCCTCTAGTGATTCCCACACATAGTGTCGCCAAACAAAATATTGTTTGCTGTATCTGGGAAAGCTTGTGTTGATTCAATTTGGCACATCATACTTGTGTGAATCTGGCTTTCCGACACCAGGATACTTGAAAAAAAAAATCAGAAACACACTAAATGCTCAGCATGACCTCAGTATGGCACCTTCAAAATCTGAGCCCTGAGTAAAGACCAACACACATGGACATTGTTGTTTTTGTTTACTTTAATAAGAAAATGAATGCATTTTATTTACATGGTTTGTTTTGCCCTTTATCCATAGTTCGTAAATGTTGATGTATTTTTGCAAATTTGGGTCCCCAGGGAGACACCAGATTTCTGTTTTGGCTTTTGAGCTGAAAAGGTTTGGGAACCAGTGGTTTAGACAACAAAAGACCTTGGAAATAATATTAAAAAAACACAACTAAACCCAAGGCTTTCAAACACATCTCACTATCTTCACTGATTTCATCAGTTTTCTCAGCTGCCATAAAGCTGTGATTCAATACTTGCACTACCATCAATAAATCATCAATCGAACTACTACTACTGTATGTAACTTGAGTGTTGTTGATGATGTTCCTGCACATATAGCAGAGAACTATGAGCCTGAATATGATGTTCATCTTTACTTATATCAAGATAGTTCAGCTATATGCATCAATAGCAAGGTTTCTGTTGGCAGAAACTATCTTGAGGACACCTTAGTACACAGGTCACTCTCGCTGTCACCTTGCTGTCCCAAGCCCGTGATAGTCACTAGGTGTCTGTGATGCTGTGGGAGCAGTGCACTGTGGGATAAGAGGATGTTGAAAACATAAAGAACCATAATGTCCGGACGTAACAGAATATTTGACCCGTTCAGCCAGCAGAAGGACATTATTTCATGCACACCGCCTTCTCTGAAAACCCTCCAGGAATGATCTGTATTTAATTTTTTTTCCCCCGCCTCAGTGTGCGAGGGTAACCGCACAGCCGGGCCGCCTCGCTCTGCATGAAGGATGTAAAGCTCGGCCCTGTCAACACCGCCGTCCTGTAAATATTTATAGGCGTTTATCTGCTGCGGCTGCGGATTATCAGCTTAGCGAGGTACAGTAGCCCCCCTCAACCAACACACACTTGTTCACACACACACACACACACACACACACTCTCCCGTTACCCTGACGTATGGAGACTGCAGGGACAAACACAGCAGGAGGGCTGAGTGTGTATGTGTGCTGCCGATCGTACCCCCTCACAAATCAGAAAGTTGCTGGTCGTGTGTTAATCCTCTGCTGTGCTGCTGTATTTCTTTGTCACTGCTGTTTTGCGTGACGCTTACAGAACAGCAGCGCTCACAGAGCGCTTCACAGAAAGACAAAGAGCCTGAAGTCTATAAGAAGGAGATAAAAATAGAGTCAGATCTCTCAGGTGCCGTCAGACCTGCAGGCTGGAAGTTTGTGACTAACGAGACAAACCTCTTGTTCTTCTTGAATGAGGTGTTTTCTCTATTTTAAGCTTTTCTTTTAACCTCTGTTTTCTCTCCACTTAGCTTTTACTGAACTTGAACACTTTAAAATTTTAATAGCTTTATTTTTAAACTTGCTTTTTTGACAGGAGATGCTTTTTTTCCCTCAGCATCGCTGGTCAGTAGAGACCAAGTCAAGACCATGTTAGGAGTTTATCGAGAACGAGACACGACCAAGACTTTTAGGGGCTGAGACCAAGTCGAGACCAAGACCAGTTCCCCACATTACATGGCACACAATAAAATGTGGAACGAGATCATACTTCTCAAAATTATCTGTAATATCCACATTCCCATTAAAACACCCACATACAAACACTAGGAGCTGAAATCAACGTAACCATCTTTATTCATCACTCCTTTTCCATGCTTACCATCGCAGGGAGGGGGGGCAGTCGTCACATTTTTAATTAGAGGTATTGGTTGCATTTGAAGCAATACGTTTTCCATCCAATTAAAGTTGGGATGTTAACAAATAAATCCGACAATGCAAAAGCAACTTATGGATATTCCTCAATCTGAGACCAAGACAAGACTATCAAAAAGTGCTCTTAAGACCAGTCTCTGGGACTACAACACTACTGGTTTACATTTCTTCCATTTAACTTCAACTGAATTAACAGTACTTGCTATTCTGACTGGCAGTCTGGTTTTATTAGGCTGAGAGCTATATTGCTGTCAAAATACTTGTTTCGTAAACTGCATCATGGAGGGTTCCTGCAGCCCACAGAGCGGTCTGTAACCTTTCATTTTCAGGGGAAAACACGAAAATCCCCTGAACATTATTGCATGTTTTTGTGGCTCACATGATAGGCTATCATTTTCCTTCAGGCCTTTGAAGTGTAAATGTGTGTTTCTGTGCCACTAATGCCGCTTTTGAAATGAACTGACTGGGTGAATGCAGGTGTGTGTTTATGCATGTTTGTGTGCGCCAGTGAAAGAGATGAAGTGTATTCATGTTCCCCCCGCAGTCAATCCTCCTTCTGCTGTAGATGGCTGCTGTGATAGACGGCAGAGGTTGACAGGAAGAGGAAAGGCTGCTCGTCGTCCTCCCCATCGCCTCCTCTATCGCCCTCTGCATCAAATTGGAGCTGTCAGTCAGCTCTCACCCGCAGCACAACACACTCTATCAGACCGCAACAACCGCAGGAGGAGACACGGCGTCGGCGTCAGGGAGCAACCACGGCTCTTAGAAAAGACGAGGGAAACTCTGAAAGGAGGGCATGTGGGATTATTTGATGAAACGAAGTCAGCGCTGGTTATCCGTTCTTATAAGATAAATTGTCTTTCATAAAGTTTCAGCTCACCTCAAGAAGGTAACTCAGCCCGGCAGAGGAAACAGCTGTGCTGAAGGTTTAAGACCAAATTCACTTTCAGTTGACTTTCAACTGCAGCTACATCATAATGGTAGAGCTTTCATTCTCAATTAATTTCCTTATAGATCATTTTTATACTTTTAGAAGAATGAAGGGGTATTTTTTCTAGGTTAGCAGGTCAGCGGACGAAGCAGAGAACGTCCTTGAGGCAAAGGAGCGTGTTTAAACACCTCTCTCGCCCTGCTGAATTGCCTTTAAAGGAAAAAAGGCTGACACTGTTTTATATTTTTCTCAATGTCACCCATAGGTGGTATGAAAGATGTGGACGTAGCCACTGTTACTGTCACAAATTGGTTTGTGGACTACAGTTGTTAAGCGTTGAGTTTGGCATTTTTTGTCGTTGCCATCTTGTTTTTTTGGAACCAGACGTGACCACATTTGGATGAGAGGGTGGCGCTAGTTGGCTTTGTTAGCAAGGTGCATCTGTAATTCATGTAAACTGTGATATTAACCAGGATTCAAATTTTGGCTAGCAAAAAAAACAGGCTTAAAACAAAACAAAATGAACGGCTGGCTCCTAATAAGGTTTTTCAACAGCACTGATCAAATGTACACAGAACAAACGATAAGGTTCGCCGCTGTAGCAACTTGTCAATCATAAATAGCAACGCCCTGAAGCATCCCCTGCTTTATTGTTTATTTTAATCTAAATAGGACCATAATTTACTAAACAAACATCATCCTGTGTTGAAGAAGACTTGAAACTAGTGACTGAGATCATAAATTAATTTTGAAAGTGTTTACTGAGGTAATAAATCAGCTGAGATGTAGCCTCATTTTGCCATTAAGTCATTAAGTTATTGCGACCAGTGGAGTCGCCCCCTACTGGCCGTTAGAAAGAATGCAGGTTTAAGGCACTTCCACATTGGCTCCCACTTGGTTAAAACCCATGAAAACACCAATAGAAACAATATTTTAGTCTGTCTCTTAGTAAAGTCTGAATTCGTGTCTGTGGCGTCATTGGTTAGTCAGGCAGAACAATCATTACATTATATTGCAATACATCACAGTGGGTTTTAGGTTTTCATATACCAAATGATTACTAGAGAAAATAATGATCAGATTAAATAATAATAAATCTAATTGTTATTCGATGCAGTAATATCCATCACTCTAGATCTGATTATTATTGGCACTGAAGTAGAAAATACATTGAATTTGCTGTATTGCCTATAATAAAAGATTATTTCTGTTGAGCATATCTATGTCTCTTCTCTGCAGGTCATAAAGCATTCTGGGAAATGCATGACATCAGGTATAGGGAGAGTAGATTAAAAAAAAGTAAATTACCACGCCTCATTAGTAAATACAATGTGTTAATGGAAGAGGAGCAGCTTGGACTTTAGTCGAGATGGACCTTCAGCTCTCACACTGCCGCCTTAGTCGTCCTCCAGCTCAAGGCTGAACGTGCAAATCAAACTAATGGAGAAGGAAGTTTAATACCAAAATATGCAGAGCAGCTATGTCATTGTGATCCAATTATGGCTGACCAAGAGGCCGGCATGTTAAAGAGCAGCATTCATCCTCCAGTCTATCTAATTCATCTTCTTACAATCTATCTATCTATCTATCTATCTATCTATCCATCTATCCATCTATCCATCTATCCATCTATCCATCTATCCATCCATCCATCCATCCATCCATCCATCCATCCATCCATCCATCCGACTCATCCCACAAACTGAATTGCTCTTCATAAAGATTAAATCTGTTCATGACATAAATTACCCTCCACTTCATTATAATAATAAAATAGTCAAGACATAAACGAGCAACATGTTGCTGCATGAAAACGTCATAGCCTCGGGCTGTGGTGCATCATGGGACTGTGTCTGTGCTGTGTGTGTGTTTTAATGCTTGTGTGTGTGTGTGTGTATTTCACAGGGTGTTTGACTACCAGCGTGTCCCCTCCTCGGCCCCGGTGGACCCCAGTCCTGTCAAACGGCCCCGCCCTTCGTCCTCGTCGTCCTCCTCCTCTTCGTCCTCTACAGCAGCTCTGAAGATGAAGAGCAGCAGAGCTTCTAGCAGGAACAACAACACGCACAACTCCTCTTCTAACAGCAGTAGCAGTAAATGTAAGAGAGATGCTTTGCTCACACTCTCACACATAAGACCCTAACAGCTAATGTCTCTCTCAACTTCTCGTGTCCGGCATTCCAACGACATAATATGTTATGTCGCGGTGATATGTTTCCTACATATTACCGCGTTGGAATGTATGTTACCGGAAAAACATATTCCCACTTGTAGCAGACACTGTTTATATTGCACCTGTTTAAATTGAACTGGAAATGGTAAATGTTCACACTGAGTGTAGCTGAACTTTAAGGTCAGGGAGAGATCCTGGCATTTGGACACTAACACAACTCAAAATAAATGATAATGTACACAAGAAAAGTGCTGACTTGAAGAGGGTGGAAGAGGTATTCAGATCATTTACTGAAGTAAAAGTACCACGGTGTAAAAGTACTCCGTCAGGATCAGTCCTGCAAGAAGATCTTACTTATATTTGTTGAAGTTACAACTTCAATAAAAGTACAGAGGCATTGAATCAGCAAGATGATTTAGTTTTTCTCACTCGCTTTGGTACATTTCTCGAATCATCCTTAACATTTTCATTTGCATTTTCATCTCGAACAAACAAGCCCAACTCAGTGGACTACCTGCAAAAGCCCATAACTTGCTCAAAATGCTTAGTCTATCTCTCAAAAGCAAATATTTATTTCATTGAACATTTCAGTGCCATCAGAATAACAAGTCCTTGGGTCATTCTTTACGAACAAAATAGTCAAAATGTCTAGCCATGTTATTTATATAACGTTGTTGGCTGCAAGCGTTTTCTAATGAAACGTTAAAGTAATGTCAATGTTTTGTTGATAATGATTAAAAATGCACAAGGCTGCACTTTTTCAATATGGCAAATCAATTTCAACTGTATAGTTTAACATACAGGTAGATGGTGAAACCTGCTGGGCATTTCTGCCTGTCGCACCTCCACCGGTGCCTAAGAGATTAAG
>JAPMOB010233377.1:0-76926 GCA_029875015.1 Lepomis gibbosus
TTATTGATGCATTAATGCTTACTTCACTTTAATTAACTATTTTGTATACTTTATCTGCTAATGAGCTGGTGCATTTCCCTCTGAGGATCAAAAAAGATTTGTCTTAATATTATAATATAGGTTAAGATCATAATTTATTTGTTGCTTATATTTTGGATTAAAAGAATTCAAATTAAACTAAATCTGGAGAATAATTTAAGTTTTCAAATAAATGTAGGGGTTTCTGCTTCTGACATGTAGTGAAGTATAAAGTAGTAGAAATGGAAATATTCAAGTCAAAGTACCTGAAAATTGTGCTTAAGTAAGTACTTGAGTGAGTATCTACTTAACTTTCTGTTTTCCAAGTAAACATGCTAAATATTCTCTGGTTCCAGCTTCTCAAATGTAAAGATTTCCTTATTTCTTTGTCTTATATAATGATAAATTGAATGTTTTGTACTGATCATGATCCACTGATTGACATTCCTCAAACCTAAAACTATTCAATTTACGATATAAAGGAGAAAACCACCAAATCTTATATTTTACAATCTTGAATCAAAGATTGTTTGGCCGTTTATTTTATAAATAAGTTTATAATATTAATCAATAAAGTTACCAGTTAATTTAGTAATCATTTTAGTTATTTCATCACATTCTCCTGGGCTCTGGGAAATTGTGGTGAATATTTAACCAAACGATCATTCTAGAAGTTAAACTGTATTAATCAAAAAGGAGAACAGTCATTAGTTGCAGCCCTGGTGTCAAACTGCATGATGCAGCAGAGACGTCAGCTTCCCACAGAAACCCTCCACTCTTCTCCCAGTTTGCCTCTCTGACCCCATCACTTCCTGTGTTTCCATTTCCCACAGCTCCCATCACCTTCTCTCGGCTCAAGCACTGCAGCTCACTCCGCTGAAGACGTGTCTGTTTGGGGCTATGAAAGAGCCATTTACCTCAGCCGTACTGTAGAAATTACCAACGCAGCGCTTCCCCAAGTGGATCCAAGCAATGTCCCAGGAGACGGTCTCATTTCTGTTGGCTGGATTTTCCTCCGGCGTCCATGAAAAGGCAGATTATGATACAACAGGAGCGCTTGTGTCCAGTATTTCTGGCTGAATTAGAGATTGAGTATTTTAGAGACAACTCTCAATACTGACACGAAACACTCGTGACCTGATGGTGCACTCGTTCTGTTACACTTGTCTTTGGTCCCTCTTTAATAGATAATGTAACACATTTAACATTGTTAACCAACCTTGAAATGGTTGGGGATTTTATGAGAATTGCTTATAGACATGAATTTGAACTGATTTACTGCTTTAAAAAGATGCTATATGTAGCTGAAAGCAGATGTGCCTGGCTCACATCAGTTTGCACTTTGGTTATAAATAGTAAGTGATGGTCAAGTACAAATGAGGTATGTACAGTTTACTTGATCAGTACTTTTATACTTCTACTTCACTACATTTCAGAGGGTAACACTGTACTTTTTACTTAACCACAACAGCTTTAGTTAGTTAGTTGCTTTACAAATAAAGATTTTTTACATTAAGAAAACATATGAAGAAACGAATGAAGGAAATATGACGTAATGTGCATCTTTCACTCTATTTTGGCATATAGAATTAAATAATTAGCAGATTTAACAATAATTAATTAGTTGAAGCCCTGCAATGCTTTATGGGTATTTTATCTCCCTCATGAAATATAAAGGGCCAGTTTGTGGCCCTTTTAACTTAAAACTTACCATGTCAATATTTTTTTACAGATTGGGTTTAATAAAGTCAAAAGAAAAAGAAATTAAGGAAAAGAAATTGTTGATTTTGCAACCATTAATATTTTTTATACAGACTGTGGTGCCGGGGTATGTGAGACCCCAAACGATGAAGTAAATCACAAACCGTTCAACACAGTGGGCTGTCTAACATGTCTACAGTTTGTCCATTTGTACATCTTAAAAAAATAATGATTGAAACACTTTTTATTACCCTGAAGTAAAGAAAAAAATATTGAAAATGAAAAGACAATTCAAAGCTATTGAGAACAGTAAAAAGTTTTAAGCTTCAGATTAAACAACAGAAAAAAACAGTACTACAGTTCTGTTTTGTACATGCAGTATGTAATCAAAAGTCAGATGAAGCAGCACAGCGAGATTCATAGAACTAGTTTTAGTTTTTATCAACGCCTAAAATATACTCTCATCTTTACCTTTGACAAAACGTCACACGTTTGGGTTTCTCTTCACTTTTTAATGTTTGTGTTGATGACAGAAGTTAAACTGCAGGTATTTTGCAAGAGTATTACTGTAACTGTTGTATTAAAAAAAAGAACATATTCATTTTTTATATTTTCCTCCCAAGTTGTTAAGATTACAGTATTTTTTATTATTATCTATGCATTAGCCATTTGTATTACCTATCAGTTTTATAATAAAAAATCTAAACAAAAATGTCGCCACTTACCTAAAGTGATAAGACAGAAGCAGAACAGTCAACATGTTTGTTCAGTCTAAAGCCAATCAGTAAATTTCTGTGCCAATTCTTTACAATTTATACTTGTTTTTAACTAAAAACACCCACAATCAATGAGTATATACGGTATAGCACACACACACACACACAAATGTCCTCACTTCCTAATGAGACATATAGGTGAAGTGGCACTATATGAAAAAGATGATAAAATAAGTGAGAAATACCAGTCGTTCAGGGGTTCAACGGATTGTAACTTTCATGTGGGATAACTTGACGATCATTCGCCCACTACTGATTGGTCCCGTGGAGCGAGGTATGAATCAAACGTTTCATGCAGTAACATCAAAGATTTATCACAGCCCCAAACACAAAGAAAGAAAAACAATGACATGAACATCGTCTAATGCCGTTCATACACTTACAAACGGGTACAGAGTTGTGCCTCTCAGAGCCAGGGCTGTGCCTTCAGATTACTGTATTATTATTTTCTAAGGCACAAATGCATTTCTTATTTTCTCATGCTTTCAGAGAATATTCATCTTTGAACTTTGTTGCCCAAGTAAGTTCTCCCTTAAAAAAATACGATAGACAAAAAAAAACAAATCACCGTCACATTAAAATAAAAACACTTGAAATGAACCTAACCTCACATACAAAAGTTACAGAGTGCTGCTCTTCATTCAAGTCAGTTACAGTTCTTTCTTCACTTTTAACTGTGAGTAGGCTCAAACTCACTGAACATGTTTTAACCATTAAATGATGGGATGCAACCGTTCTGACGCTCGTGAATATGTAGACGATGATGGACTGAGGTCTACTGTTTGGGGGCAGAGGCGTCTCCAGCGTTCTTGGTGTCTTTACGGTCTATTTCAATGCTGTCGTCTCCCAGCTCCCCCTCTTCTCCCCCCTGGAACTTATCGTGGGTCCACTTCGGGCTGCTGCCTCCCTTACGGTAGACGAAGCGTCCCCGGCGGGCCGGGAAGGCACCGCGGCCTCTTCCACGGTTGTCTATCCAGGTTTTCTCGCCATCGCGGTCGTCATGCTGGAAGGCAACAAGAGCAACGTTAAAGGTAGGGCATTAAGGATAGGCTTGATTTATATTTATATATATATTATTTATAATATATATATATTTATTTTCGTGAGGAAAAAGGACTGAAAAATATTTTATCTTAATTGTTTTGAATGTTCTACCTCAGATTTGTGAAGTGATCCACTGTTTGGCATCAAGTGTTTGTTCTGATCATAAAGAAAAGTTTAAAACCACAATTAACCATCTGGTTTCTTCAACTTTCACTCAGGAGCAAAAATCAGCCTTTAAACTTGGAAGAAATAAAGATTTGACATTTACCGTGATAATTACTGATATCGAATGATATGAAATTCTTTACCGTGATAACAGTTTTGACCATATCACCTAGCCCTAGAGTTAAATGCTCAGACGATTACAAAACCAGAAGCCCATTAAACACTAGGATCATTAAGCTGATCTTCTCCTAAACCCCCATAACTCAACTCTGGACTATTCATATTTATTTACGCATTTTAATAATTTCTGCTGTTTAAATAAATAATTTGAAAGTGTTACAGTAATGCTTAAATAATTATGAAGAAGTTTTAAGTTGCCCCAGAGTTGAGTTTGTTGCTGTGCAGCGAGCACTTTCTTCAGTCAGGATTACTGCCTTTACTCTTATGAAAATTAACATCAAATACTTAAATTGAATAAATAAATAAAATAAATTGTGCTCCTACTGTCACTCAATGTCCCTGGGTCATACATTCTCTTTATGCCCTCGTGTCTTGCCGGCCACTTTACTCTCAGTTACAATAATGCTAAATTTGCCTAAAAAATTGCTTCAGTTGGACTTTACAACGTTGATAAATTCTTGGTTCTTAACATTCCAACATTTACGAAGTTGTTACAGTCATATAATTTTTTTAGGATGTGCATTTACCGTAAAACTTCAATTAGTCCTAATTAGATGCCTGTCCCTTTGACTGGCCTGCTGTGCGTACATGTTTTGACAAATAAACTCAGGTTTCAATTAGACGCCGGGTCTGTTTTTATAGAAGTTTTAAAAAATTTTGTCAGTATGGACGTGCCACACATCGTTATATTGAATAGATTCTCCACAATTCAATCGTTCAATTCATTAAGGAAAGAATGGGCACAAAGTCTAATTCATTTAGATTTACCATCATGGTTCGCCAAGAGAGACGTGCAGTTAAACGACATGAAGTGATGACTCCCTACCTTTAAAGCATTAAGTCAGAATAAGTGTTCATTCTTTAATTATTTCTGTTCATTTAGTTTGTACGGGTCTACCAATTAATACAATCAAAACAGATTTTCATAAAAATGAATCCAAGTTGAAATAACTACAGTAACCTAACCTTATTTTTACAAGTAATATTCGTACCGGTTGAAATAAACAACTTCATAGTAGCCTTCCCAAACAGACGTCTTTCACAAATACAGGCAGGATGATTTCAGTGATTTAAGAAAATAAAAGCCCAAGTTATTCATTAAAGTTGTACACTATCCAATGACATGTGGACTACAATGGTTTCTGACTGGCCTACACTCTAATTGTTAACTTGAATTAACAGGAACACAATAAATTCCAGTCAAATCAAAATGTAAGTATTTGTTTCTCCGTAGTTACCATTTCTTATCTCAAAGCTCATCTGCTTCATTATGAGTGAGTGGGTGCTGATGAACATATTTGATTGACAGCAACATGAGCAAAGAACCCCACAACTGTCGTCACATTTTGAATCAAATATTGCTAACGGTGCATCACCTTAAATCAAAACAGCAAACAGAAATAGCACATGAAATAAACAAACCTTGTCCAACTTTGGCTGAAAACTATGTTGAGTAGGTTGATGGGCCTTTTTCACAGCAGACATTTTGACATGTCAAGGTAGGAAAAGCACATGTGTTACTCAATACATTAACAACGGCTTCAGTGTCCCAAAAAGCCATGACAGTGGGACAGTGAGCCTGCATGCACAATAGGAGAACCCTGAAAGAGAAGCAGCTACATGAAATTCAGCCATCAATCATTTTAATAGCATTTCATTTCTACTGTGAAATGTCAAAATGTCTTCAGTGAAAAAGGCCTATTTTTGAATTTTTAAACATCTATGTATGCCACTAAATCAATTAGTAGCTTCAGAGACGCACCAGGTAATACTTCCTGCTCTTGGGGGTGTATTCAGGGTCCCACTCCTCCTCTGGAGGGCGCACTGGAGGATTCATATTGGCAGGGTTTCCATTGCTGCTGTTGCCTGGATAATTTCCCCTGTTCCAACCTCTCCCTCGGACTCTGGGGAACTGCAAGCAAAACAACAGGTGGATTTGAACTTGCAGTCAAGGGACAAACACATTTTACACAATAAGATGGGAGAATATTTATAAACTGGGTCCCAGAGTAAAAAAGCCACCCAGGGACAATGAGAACGACAGAACACAAATAAAAGCTATACTGATGGAATCAGGCATTTGTTTAGTGATGAGGTGAGGTTCCACTGATCTGCGCTACATTACCTTAATAAAAATCAGGTAGTGCATGGAATATGTATGATAGAGTGTCATCATCATTATCATCATCATCCACATTATGTTCCTTTAGCATTAGGAGGAAGGAACAGAGCAGAGAAGCGTAGTCTACTGTGGTGCCATTAGGACAGAGAATTGCAAGAAGATGAGATGTCAGTACCTCAGTGAAAAAAAACAAATACAGCAGAAGAGATGAAGAAAGACACAGAGAGGAACTTACAAATCCACGGCCTCGGCCTCTCTCTGTGTTGTGGCCCTCGTAATCTCGAGGGCCTCTGTCTGCGGGCCCAGTGTAGTCCCGTGGAGGATAACGTGGGTGACTGTAGCCCTCCTCCGAGTGCTCCATCCCCTCTCCCATGTACTCTTTACCTCTGAAGGGTGGAGGATAAGGGGAGGGAGATGGAGAGGAGGAAGACGAAGAGGAGGATGGAGAGCGATCCCGCTTCTTCTTACCCTTCCTAGGAGCACAAACATAAAAAGTTCAAGGTGAATGAAAAATTTGTTTTAAAAGACAAGGAAGGAATTTGAAGGAATAATGTGCAGGCTGAAGAACGTTTGTAGGGTGGTTACACTGGCTACAGGGACATGACCAATGTTTTTACTTCTTCCTCCTTCACTTAAACATACAAACAAATGAACATAATAAATCTTCCTTTAAATATATGAACTAACTGTCTCATCCTTTAAATATTCATGTCTGTTCACACAACAGAGCAGGATGTAGTTGTGTAGTTGAGTTTTGTTCCAAATAACGGCTCTTTTCTGGGCCACTCTCAGTCAGTCATGTCAGAGCTGTATTTTTTGCTGCTTCATATTAAGCATCGTTGAAACTAGGGGGGTAACGGTACATGTATTCATACCGGACCGTTTAGGTACATGATTTTGTTCATTCCCAGTGAAACACAACAACAGACAAGTCGATAAGACAAAAGCAGTGGGCAGACGCTTCTCAGTACTGATCGGGTATTTTTCTGGCAACACGTCAAACTTGTTAACTCACTAATGGTATCATACGAAGGAGATCGTCACTGCAACAAGGGAGAAAAAATTGCAAATGTCTTTCGGCATTTAAACAGACTAGACTTCGGAAAAGTTTTTTTTTTATCTGAGCAGGCCTTCAAGCTTGGATTGATAACGCTCAGACGGAATAAATGAACAAGAAGAATGTTGCAGTATAATCCATATTATTGTATATTTATTATATTTTATTAGCTGTATGTGGTATTGTTTCGAGAACATTTTATTTAGTGGAGAACTTAATAGTTTGCAGCAGTATTTTATTTCTTATTCCTTTTTATTTTATATAATTTATTTGTTACGTGCAATTTGGAAGTTTGTTTAAAAAATTGTGAATTAATTTGGATGTTTACAAGAGTTCATAATAAACCAGCAGCAATTTAATGTTTCCCCTACTGTACCAAAAATAAACAGAAACTTTACACCGCTAGCGGAAACACAAGAATGCTTTTAATTTTGAAGGAGTGCAGTGAATGCAATGTATTTCTCATGAATCAAATGCTCGTCTAGCAAAAAACTGTACTATATGTGATGAACACTAACCCAACTGCTGTGTAACCCAAAGAAGCGCCCAAATCTTTGCAGAGGTGGTCAGACCTCAAACATGGCTACATGTCCCCTCTAACTATAGTAACCACTCCTCCAAATAAATTCCCAGTTTCTCGCCTGAACACAGGCCTGTGTCGACCTCTAGTGGAGCTTCTGAGACAACAGATTAAACATACTTTGATTTCTTGTGGTGCTTCCCGGATTTCTCAGAGGACTTCTCTCTGCTCGGCCCTCGGGAGCCTCCAGGGCTCCTGCCCCCTTCACGCTTGTAGTCGCGCTCCTTCCCAGCAAACTTCTTACGCCTTTCAATATCCAGGCGAAGGTCCATCACGTCGCCTTTGAACTTTTGACTTGGATCCTGCAGAGATACGTGTTTATTAGCCACTACAGCAGCTGTTTGCTGTACTGATTTTTGAATGAAATAATCAAGCACACATATACCCACAGATTCAGAAATACAAATAAAGATGCAGAAAATAAAAAAGCACTGTGTTCCCTCTTTTGCAGTTACAGCAAAATGTGAATACTGACAATTATTACATTACACATTACTGTGATGGGCACAAATGCAGTAAAACACTATGTGTAGTGAAAAAAAGAATACAAAAAGCTTACTTCTTAAAAAAATTACTTTTCACAATTCAATATGAAAGTATTTGTGGAAACCAGCAGCATGCATGTAGCTTATTAAAATAAATAGAATTTCACAGGGTTTTTTTGTGGCTTGATTCTTTTTAGGAAAAATACTTACAAGGTACAGGCACTGATAAGCGTTCCTTGAGAGGCTTGGACTCAGGATCTTAATTCACTTCCTTTTAGCCTTTGCTTGGGTGCGTACATACCCAATCAATAACCATATAGGCTGGGGGGCTTGCTTGGCACTTACAAAACACAATTGGGCTCTTTTGATTTAGAAATATGCATCCTTTGAAAGAAAAGCACAAAGCTGAACACTGCTGCTTAAGGATCGTCTCAAATTTGCTTGTTCCAAATACGCCAAATTTCAAAAGGGCTGGTCACCTTGTAGCTCGTTTCCTCCATCTCCTCAAACAGGTGAGAGTGCCTCTTAAAGGCACTGGGGGAAACATCGATTCTCCTAAGAGAGGAGGAGAGGAACTGTTGTCAGCAGGCGATGAAACAACACGATGTAAATGCTTTGTTAAAAACATCACTTAAAGATCAGATAACTAGACGTTGCGGATACCTGTGGATTTCTGGGCTTTTCCTTGGCTTCATCATTTCTACCTCTGCAGCTTTTCTTTGGTACATGGCAAAGCGCTCACTTAAAGTCATGTCTGCGGATTGGAAGTGTTGAGCTGCAAATAAAAAGACAAAAAACGATTATTCTGTATACAGCAGCACCTGTGGTAACTAACATACTGAAGTCATGAAATGTCCAGTGGATCTCGTCAACTGTTCAAAGTGCTGTTGTCTTGAGTCTCAAAAGTCCAAACCGGCAACATCCATACTATACCTTTGATGTAGTGCACAATTGAGACTATGTGCTGAGCAAACAGCTCAGAGGGGCTGCGACGGAGCTGTGCTGTCTGAATGTGCTGGAAAATGGAACGAAATTCTGGATCTTTCTTAGAGGGATTGACCAGATCTCGGGGCATGAGGCGATCTTTAGACAGGGAAGAGCTGCAAGAACAGAAGAAGTGAGGCACAAGTAGTGCAATAACACTTTAAAGCAAAGACATCTACTATATTGGCCCAAATACAGGACGGGGGTTGTACTATGGACTCCAGGAGTGTTACTGCATATTCATGTCATCAGATATTCTTTTTGGGTGGAGTTAGCACATACTAACTGGGCCACCAGCTCCTTCAAAGTGCATTTCCAACAATCTTTTTTTAGTTTTTATGTGCATTTTCAATTTGGTGGAAAGGTTAGTGTATCTATAAAAAAATCCAAGAGTGAAATGGAAACAGACTTAGTGAATAAATCATGAGGTACACAAAGCACGTGACTTGAACCCACACTGAAGAGACAAAAACAATGGATCTGTCTGGTGCAATGAGGAGACATTCCTCAGATTAATACATGAAACATAAACGCTATACTTCCAGGTTTCTACATGGTTTTATACTGTTTAAGGTTTGACTGCTGCTCTTTAAAATTAAGATAATCGCACCCTCGTGTTCTGCGATGGTTTAATGGCGCCCGACTGGAGAATTAGCTTCACATCGCATTAATTTAATTCAGTTTTGAAAAAAAAAGGTGCTACATTCAGATGCAATTGATAACAGACCATGTTGCTTTATGGGTCATTTGTAGCCTTTGGGTTGCTAGGCTAGCATCTTTCTCCAAATCTGTTTACAGTGAGTCAGTTAGCCCAAAAAGCTTTTAGTTAGCCGTGTTAAACCTACAGGAGCTTAATGGTTATTCTGCCACAAATGGAAATAAATTCCTGAGGAGTGAAATTCAGTCAAATTCATATTCTGGTGTCCTTACTGCAGAAATAGACTGGGTATTGAATCAATTGTAAAGTCAACATTTACCAGGGTAATAAAGAGTCATAATGGGGAACTCAGACTAAAGCCTGAGAAAATAGTTGTTTCCAAAAGCCTGACAACTCTTGAACTGCTGTATCTAAAAAAGTCTATTTGTTGAAAAAGTCTTATATTCAGGCCAATACAGTAATCCTAGGGTGTACAGTCTATGAATGGATCATACTACACATACCTGGGCATTTCATCTAAAGAACCGATTTTCAGTTCAAAGTCCTCCCTTGATGTAGTCATGCGTCGTACAGGAGACTCACTAGGAGGGAATGCTCCAGGGAAAAGCGGCCGCTCTTTGGCGGGAGGGGACAGACTTCTTCTGGACTTTTCTTTCTTCTCCTTCTTCTTGGCCTTCTCCTCTTTCTTAGAGCTGTGCTTGCGGCTTCGGTACAACTCCTCCTCCATGTGATCTATGGGCTCTACCTCTTCAGCATCTCTTCGGCTTTTCTCTTTAACCAGTGGGTAGGACTTTGAATAGCTTGGCTCATCCCCCCATTTCCCGAAAATGTCCCGATCTGTGAGGGTGGTTTTCATCTCGCCATCCTCCTCAATGTCCCGCTCTTTCAGCCCGTGAGACTTTAAGAACTCTTCTTCTCCAGCATCAAAGAAAGGCATGGTCCGGTCTTCCTTGGAGTCGCTGAAAGAAGTGGACGAGATGTTGAAAAGGTCTCCAGACTTGCTTCCTTTCTCGAGTTCTGTGGTGCTCTGTTCCTTATCGCGACCGTTCTCCTTTTCAGCAGCCTGCTTTTTGTTTTTATTCTCAGCCAAGAACCTAAAACAGAGAACCAAACTGAGCTTTAGTACCTACAACCCCTTGCACAACACTAATATGCTTATTTTAATTACTTCAGACTGAAATGAACTATGCAAGAGGGAAAACAAGATTACACAAATACAACATATTACAACAAACAGAAAAAATACATATACATACAGAGAAGGGATGGGCATGTTTAAAACCACATGGTAAGAACTGTTCGACTATTTTCCTGCAAAACTTTTCTCCTTTCTTGCTCCAAACTGACATGGTACTGACGCAAGTGTCCAAGGAAACGCGTGCATACTTCAGAACTTTTAGAGTTAATAAACTGATTACATGTTGACAGTGTACCAAAACTTTTTCATGTGTTTGTGTTATGTAAAAAGAGAAATATTGCTCCATGTGTTTGTTTTTTTTTTAAAACTCTTAAATCCATATCCTGGACTTAAAATTCTACTCCAAAAATTTCCAACTGCACTCACAGGCTTGAACAGGCCAATTTACCGCTGTTTTAAATTCCCTATCTTGATCACTTCTAAAAACAAAATGCCCATCCCTAATGCAAATAGTAAAGACCAGGACTCACAATGGCATAATTATACTTATGTAACCACCACAGAAAAGGACAACAGCCGGCTACATTTTCAATGTACTTATAATCAGGACTTTTAAGTATTCATTTTAAACCTGTATTCTTCCAAGGATCTTTGAAAAAGGACTAAACGTGTTTAAAAGAAAAACGTTCAAAATTTGTTAAGAAAGTTAAAAAGCAAAAAAAATATTCATTCAAGTAACTTAAAAAGGTACTAGACATACTTTTTGAAGGCAGCAGAGATCACAGTCTTATCTCCAGCTGGGAGCATGGCTTCTTCTTTTGAGAAGAAACCAAAGCCGCTGAAGGAGGCAGTTTGTCCTGACTTGGTGGGGCTCTTTGCTGGAGGGGACGATGCGCTGCCGATGGTTTTCCACAGAGGACCGCCAGCCCCAGGTGCTTTACCCCCAGGATCAGTGGAAGCATCCTCTTTCTTAGTCTCTGGGCTGGTTCGTTTAGGGCTGGCATCATAGTCAATCCATTTACCTGCAGACGCCTTCTCGATGTCACCGCCGTCTGCTGCCCGATCGGATTTCTCTGGTCGACTTTCTGCTAGCTTGTCCTTAGCATCCTTGCTGCCAGGCTTTCCCTTGTTGCTGCGATGGTGGGGTGATGAAGATCTGGACCGTGAGGAGTAGCTTGACTGCCTGGAGCGTCGAGATCTCCCCGAAGACGAGCGGTCAGAGCAGTGGGAGCGGCTCCGGCTGCCTGAACGCTTCTTAGGCGTGCGGGAGCGTGAGCGCCCCCTCCTGGGGCTATGTGCATGGTGGTCCTGGTCATGGTGGCGATCGTGCCAGCCTCCACCACCACCACCACCACCACCACCCCCCTGCCAGTTGGCCTTATAGCCATAGCCGCCGCCACCTCCCCTGTTCTGGTAATGACCACGTTGGTAATAGCCTCGGTTTCTGCCACGGTAGTGGAAGGGCCTCCGGTAGCCTCGGTTGTAGCCTCTGAACCCACCTCTGTTGTTCTGATAGTCCCTGGTTGGATAGTTTCTGTAGGACGGAGAGTGAGAGCGGGAGCGGGAACGGGACCTAGAACTGGATGACAGAGAAGAGAGAAAAGACAGAAAACTTATGTTATTGAGGGCCAGGGCCAAGAGTCACAGAGTCCGGATATTTAAGCAAAAGACCGCAGCCACAATGCTTTTCTTGTGGGGGATGCTACGTCAGTGAAACAGCAAGGAAACTAATCAAAATACTGAAAAAACAGCAGTAACACACAACTTCAGCTTTCTGTGAACACAAAGGAAATCTGCCCACTGCATTGACTGGGAAGTCATCAACCGGGGTCAGCCCATTCACATCCCCATTTGAAAGTTTGAGAAACAACAACTGAGTTAGACTTTGTGTGAAGTTATTTGTTTTTCTCCAAATGCATCAAGGTTAAGATTAAACCCTCAAGCTCTACTTCTATTTACCGTTAAGCTGCCACAGAGCCCAAACAGTAAAATAACATTAAAACATTATGCTATTTCAATAGATAGGACTGATAATTAAATTATCTGACCAGCAGATGGAGCACATGGAATATGCTTTTTGCAACAGTGGAAAGAATTTAACATCTAAAAAAAACAACATTGAAATAATAGCAGACAAACTATTCCTCATTTTTTGTGGAACCTTAGGTGTACACAAGGGTGCCCTGCCGTCCCAATACCATATTTTATATAGCCTGAACAAGTGACAGAGACCCACTACTGCCCATGTCTGTATTAAGTCATCACTGAGAAGTATCACTTTAAAATGATCTGTGTAGCAACAGCAACACTAAGAGTGAAAACTTGAGTTTAATGTGATTTCAACTTGAGGACAGAAGACAGCAAACTAATTATCATGACATAACATCTGCAACTGGAACGTCCCACATACAAAACAGTGAACTGTAGCATTACCGCTTATGAAAGACAACAGGACAACAATTCCTATTGTAGAGATATGTAAAATATTGTTTAAATTCAGGTGTAGAAGCACGTATAATTTGAACTGCACCCGTCCTGATGGTCTGTAAAGACATAGACAAACAAGTACATGCCAGCTACATTAATGCAAACACAGAATTGTCATTTATCTGCTTACCCCTTGCACCTTTTCATTGAAACAGAGCCGCCCCGAACTGTGCTGCAGTACACACAAAATACAGTGTACTCCACAAAGCAGGACACCATGTGTGGCCTGTGTTGGACAAAGACTACACCCAGGATGCACTTGCTCTAATACACAGAGGGAGGAGGCGGTAAAGGGGGAGGGAGATACAGCAAGGCCAGGAGTACTCGCGTGATACTCCCTTGTCCTTTGACAATCATTGACATGCGGTGTAGCAATGCTTAAAGAAGATATCTGCTCAAGCAATACGACACACGGCGAGCTGTGTGTGAAAGTGCTAAACCTTTGATTTTTACAAACATAGACTGAAAACAACAAGGCAGCGAGCGTGGGTAGCACTGGGAAAAAAATTTATTAAATAAAATAAAACTTATATTGGTTGACATCTTAAACTTGCAAAAGCACAAATACAAAAGATGTCTAACAAGTATGAGGGTGAGCTGACACAATTTGCTTGAGGCTTTGTCAGCCGTTCTACCACAGGAAAAACATGTATGCAAATTAAGAGCAAACCTAGAAAGAGTAAAAGAACAATGACAGGGCTCTACGCTAAGCTTTTTCACAAGGAGCAAATGTGCTCCTGCTCCTATATAAGACAAATTTTCAAGTAACACAGAGCTAATTAACAAACTATTTATTATATACATATTTATTATTATGAAGTAAAAAGGACTACGGAGGCAGGGACTGAAATTAACTTTTTTCCCCACCACCTTTCACTGCGGCAGGCAAGAATTTGCCACTCAGAAATTTTATCTGATACTTTTAAAATGTATGCGCTAAATGAGGAAATAACATTCAGCTGATTTATAATTTAATGTTAATCAAAGCTGCAAGCAGCGTTGGGCAGGCCCTTGCATGTGTTGCGCGTCGAGGTTTGAGGCGGCTGCGTTGCAGATTCTGGAACTCTGCCGGTGTGGCTGTGAATTTGCAACTCGCTTTGGACGGCACAAAAGGTGTTAATCATCACTTCTTGTGTCCCCTTTGTGGCGCTACATAGCACTTTGTACTACGAGTATAACTGAACATGTATATGTGTTTGGGGCAGGACTATTCTGAAACATGAAAGTTTGGAACAGATCTGAGCATGTATAGCCGAGGTACAACAACTTCCTGTTTCATGGCAAATCATCGATATTGGAAGCTGTGCCACGGGCACGCCATTCCACAAAAACTCACTATACAACTTTTATTTGTCAATGGCTTTAGAGTAGACAGGGAAAATCTGAAGTCGATCTGAAGTTTGTTCGGTACGGTAAGTACGGAGTGTGTAAAAAATCCAAAAAGTGACTATAAAATTTTAAATTTTGACTTCCTGTTGGGTTTAGGGCATCGCTCCAAGAGGCTTTTTTTGTACACTTAGACATGATACATGCCACAGAAATTTCCTGTAGGTAAAGAACGCTGCAGGGGCTTCTTCGTTATAGATACGTCCTGTTGCCAGTTGGTGGCGCTATGACTATGGGTGAATGTTGGCATGTATGTGTTCAGGGCTGGACTCTTATCAAACATGTAAAATTTGGTACAGATCTGAGCATGTACAGTTAAGTTACAACAACTTCCTGTGTCACTGCGAAGCGCGGAACTTCGCCGCCACACCATTATCTGCATCTCATCAATGTGTTAAGGGTGTTTAGGCCCCCAAAATTGAGGTTGCTTTGCAGAAAAAAGATAATAATCCCTTCAGTTGAAATCGGGACCTCACATTGTTTGTGCTTGGGCCCTAATAATGTCATTCAATGTTCAATATATTCATGTTTGCATGCACAAAGGACTCATGTCTTTTATCTCTCCACCTTACTTAACAACCAGGTATTTCAACTGAAGATATACGATCAAAGTGTATTACTACTCTATATGTCAGCCATGATAAGAAGGAAGCACATTAGAAAGGGAGAGAGTAAAATAGGTTGGTAGATGAGCAGTGGAGGAGAAGAAGTATTACATTATAATTATTTAACGGAAAGATAATTTGAGAGTCAAGTCACGGCATTAAATGATATAATATAATATCAAAGTTCACCACAGTGTATTGAACAGTCGGAGCTCAATCACCAATGAATGAGTCCTTATGTCAGTTCAAATCTCCACAAGAGTCCATATCTCAACAAAAACCTCTTCTTCTGGATCCCAACAAGGAAACAAAAAATACTGAGCTTCAAAACTAAAGTTGGCCAACGAAAACAAAACCAAGTGACATCTCACACATCTAACAGACAAGCTTAGTAGCCTAATTCTCCGACAACACCGGTGTTACGTCCCGTAGTCCGGACAATGGCTGTCACTGAGAATGGACTGGCTATCACGGACTGGGCCTCTTCCGGACTAGTGAGTTTGGTTTGAAATGCTGCCACAGATGTACTCTGAGCTGACTGGACTGTGTGAATGTGTTGCGTGTGTGAAGTAGGTGCGCGTGCAGATCGCCACAATGTGTCTTTCTGTTTTTCCATGTCCACAAAAGTGACGGACAGCTCCTTGATTTTTTTATTCCGTAGCTCGTGGCATAGGGATTTGTTGTTTTTGAACCAGGGATGTATACGGCATACAGCACTAACCACACAACCCTTGCCACACTTAATGTAAACAATATAACAATGGAAACAGACATAAAACAGAACAAGGGCAACACATTTCTTTCAGGAGGCAGCAGCTGTTCAATTATTCAATTCAATAGTATACTACAGTGTAATATTAATACTATAATATACGTATCTATTTTGCCTCTTAAGGCACAAGTGGTATTTCAACACAGGACGGGCCGAGGGTAGTATGCTAGCATGCTAACTTCAGTAGATATCTCTGCACCACAATACAAAGTTGTCTTTGACATGAAGGAACTTCCTTCTTTGCATTCTGTTGATCATGCTATGATTATGGCCATACTGAACAAATTGTACCTTTAAAAGTGTATCACTTAACCAAAATCTTGTGTAGTAGTGCACATTAGAAAAACTTAATCACTACCAATTAGACAAAATATAACAGTTCATTGAGTCTAGCGTGCCAACCAACTCCTTGTAGATGTTCTATAATCACTGTATGACATTTCCTTTCAAAACGTACTTCATAAATATGATAATTCAAAATACCAACCCTTCTAAATATAAACACCAAATACATAAAAACAACTTAATGATGTCGGTAAATGTCAGAAACAAAAAACATTTAAACAATGTTCACCTATAGCGACGTTTCCTGGATCTTGAGCGAGAGTGACTTCTAGAGTGGGATCTGGAGTAAGATCTGGATCTGGATCTTGATCTGGAGCGGGACCGAGCTGGAGAATCTGGAGCCTTCGACATCTTTCCACTTAGGCCAGTATAAATATTCTTTTCCTTCAAAACATAACAAGAAAACAAGTTAATTTTATTGGCTAAATAAGGTGTAGTTGATGTGAATAGTCTGCTTGCAAAAATAATTTAAGGGAATGAAATAAGTACCAAAGGTTAGAAAAAACATCAAATTTAATTCAAGCAATACTTCTCAGGATTATACAGCTGTTTCCAGACTGGCTGACAGGCTGGTTCTCACAACATACATGACACCTTATAATACACCAATAATAAATCAAAACCAATGCAATGATATCAACACAACAAGCCAACAGGTCAGCTTTATAACTATAGCAGACAGCTGGAGAGACACGTAAACATGTACTCTTGAGCCGGCAGAAATTTGAGACAGGCTGAGCTTCTGTGCAGCAAGATGTGAAGGATGCTGCTTAAGGGGTGAAAGATGGCTCGACATCAGACATAATTTAATGTGAACATTAACAGTGCAACTGTTCAAGGACATGACCCTTCCAACATCTGGATACAACATACAATACAGAATCAGATTCTGCAACACGTCTCAAACGAGTCTAATTAGAGCTACACAATCAGCTCTGTGGGAAATTGTTTTCTGTGTTGTTAGTTTCTGGAGGCGATTGTGGGAGATCTCCATATTAGTGATACTGTGAACTCTGTTATTACTGTTATTGTTGGGGCCTTTGTTTCCTCTCTCCCTCATTTTCAATAGTCTCTCTACTCTTGCTAAACTTACTTAAAATGCCACTAAAATAAACAGTCCTTTGCAGATAAAAACACTCACGATGCTTATAAAAAGGTGGATAAACATCAAGACAATCATGATTAATAGTAATCTTAAAAGGCCCAGTGTGTAATATTTAGGAGGATCTACCTACAGAAATGCAATATAATAATACTAATAATAATCAATATGTTATTACTTTAGAATGAGCCATTTCTATGTATATACACAGAGGGCCCCCTTACATGGAAATCACCATGCTGCCCCGCCATGTTTCTACAGTAGCCCAAAAGGACAAACTGCTCCACAGAGCATGTTTCGTCACTACATTGAACACATACGAAGAAGAAGTAGTAGTAGCATTAGTGTTAGTTGTCTGGTTTGTTACAAGTAAGAAGATAAATTTGGATAAACAGAGGACCGCATGTATTATTTAGCACAAGAGCCGACAGAGCGTCGGCCAACGTATTTTCTCCTGCGCGTTTTCCAAGGGAGTGCTGAGCGGTGACAGATGCATTGGCTGCAATTCTCAACCCTCACCCCCGGATGCCTCTAAAACTTAAACACTGAACCTTTAAGACACCTGTAATCTATGCTTTTAATCGGATTACAATGCCTGACAAGAAGATGTTATAAGAAAATCATAATTTTAAAAGCACATGACTTTAAGAAGGTCAATAGTAAGACTGCAATGACAATGAACAGCCAAGTCAAAGAACAAACCCACCAGCATACAAAGGACCCAACCAGGGAAAGTACAGTTTATGTAGGTACGATTTGCTTTTGTTTTTAAATAAACCACTAAAACGAGCAACTTTGTACTATTTCACTGTTGCTTAACATCATTCTGTAAAATATTTCAATAAAACGTAACTCTGATTTAAACAAACAGTGCCCCAGTAAAGTAACCATGACCCCAGAGCCAACTACTGAATCAACACCGACCGAATCTGAGAGGAGGTGAAAGGTTCAAGAGGGAAATGGACTACATACATTATTTAATTCCAACCCGTCAGGACAAGAAACATTTAAATTAAATTAATTTTTGTTGATATGCTTCTTTCAGACAGATTATAAATATTTTAATTACCTAGCATTTTAACAATTTTACCAGCCAAAATTTTGCAGCATTTGTCAATTTTGATGCCTATCTACCAAGCTGCTCTAATAATGCCTCAAAATATTTCTCTTTATGCATCTCTTCTACAAAATGGAGATCAGAGCATCATAGTCTAATAAGGCAGCAGCCCTTGAGCATGTAGTGTTGCTTTAGTGCAGTCAGGCATAGAGAATGCTTTTACTACACCAGGGACTTGTACCAGGATGTTAATATTGAAAGGCAGCGCCCCTTGTACTGATGACGTCAACCTGCTACTCCAAGATAAAGTCTGAAGCATTTTATTCAAGATTCGCTTTAAGAACCCAATTAAATACGTAAAAGGTTTTTTCCACTCAATGTTGTGGAATGCATGTTTCTTTTATGGTTAAAGGGACAACAGTTGCTATGTCCCAAACAATGGTTGCTACATGTTCACAGTTTCCCCTCTCTGTACACATTTAAAGCAAGACACTTGAGTGTATTTTTTCCACCTAGGCAAATCTGGGGGACAAAAAGGCACTCATTTCTCTTCCGCTGAACCTCAAACTTTCAATACACATAAATAAGGTGAGCAATAATCTAGGGGAAAACTCTTTTTGCGAGTCTCATGAAATAAAGGACATCCACGCTTTCAATAGTGTGCGTTTTATGCCTCAAAGCAGGTTTTACTGTGTGAAAAATGCACAAAGAGATACCTTATATAAGCTTGTTATTTTAACAATTACAGTTAATTTAAGAGTTTGTATTCATAGCATCATCTCAGATTCTGCTCTTCTCTGGACAGGGCCCTGCAGACTCCATGTATGCCCTGAATAATAATTACAAGGAGGTGCATCAGTCTACTGTATGCCACCGAAAACCCAGTTTTTTCTCTAACATAAAAATTGACAGGAAGTGAAACTGAGCATGAATAATTTCAGTGCATCACCACAAGCTGTCTCTGACAGTACAGGAGGTAGTCTGTAAGGCTGTACACCCTGCTCTCTAATACAATATTAGAGGGAAAAAAACATTTACATATAGTGAAATTTAAATATTTATTTGCACTACTATTTGTTTCTCTAACACATATCTCATCTTATCTATCACATAATGTGTGCTCTGGTGTAGCTTGATGTCAAACTGGTTATGGTTTACTCTTAAAGTAACCAGGCCGGTTGTGTGGGCTGAAGTGAAACACAGCACATGCACCAGCCCACCAAAGACAGACACATTTTAATCGTGGGGGGGGAAATATCGGGAAAAAACAGACTGTTCTGACAATTGTGTATTTCCCTAAAGTTAAGGTCAAGTTCTTGAAAGTGCATATAATGTACTATTTTAATATTGAAACCTGTCAGTTAACAATATATTATAAAATGTAGCTGCTAAAATATAATATCATATAGCTGTCTAATATAACTCTTGCATATATATATATATTTTACACTTTAAATCCTAAATATAATTCGCAAATAAAGCTCCACCTGGCATAAGTTACATGTCAAGGGTGGGGGGGAAACATTTCAGCAACACAAGCCACGGTGGGGTTAATGTTTAATTCCGTAATTTCGTTGTTTATTTAGTTACTTTCGTTACTAATCATTTACGGCTATGTGCAAAGAGACAACACAAGGATACCTAAAGTTACACACGGCAAAAAACAGGTCCCAGATACAACAAACTACAGACAATATAACGTCAAAAATACTTCATTTTGCCTAACGTGCTGCTGCGGGGACACACGACACTGTAGCCAGTACTTAAGTTCAATAAAACAGAGTGAAGCTATCGATAATGCTCCTGAGAGCACCAGCGTTGCCTAACGTTTCTCAACCTTTACCGTTAGCAAAGCAGCAGCTAGCCTCAAAAAACAGCTTAGCGACTAAACTGAACTACGTTGTAATTACCTTTTCCCCGTGTTCACAAGGTTGGACGAGGTTCGTTTTTAATGAATAAATGTTTCCAGAAGTAGAGCAACCTTCGAGGCCAAAGTGCCTGATCGTCTGGTCCCTCCTTCCTGGTTTTACTGGACGTTACGGACCGGATGTTAGCACCCCGCTAGCTGGTTAGCAGCAGCACAGTTAGCGACAGTTACGGACAAACTGCGCCTGCAGGAGAGGCCTGATGTTTGGATGAATGAGTCATTCCTCATTAAATGCATACAGGGATGCTTCCATTTATCTGTCAACTGTGCTAAATGTATGTTTTAGAGGCATCGAGATTAAACGGTTGCTAACGATCGGCAAACACACATTTAGCTCACGATGTTCCAATACAAGCGCTACGCTCAAATATCGCGAGGCTTTGTGTGACCAAGTGTGGATGTCCTGAGGGGAGAGGGGGTCAAATTTCCTCAGAGAGCTCATTATAGTGCTGTATTTCTTCTCACTGTACCACCTGCGGCCCATGGGGACTCTGGGACATGTCTCCACTTTGTTTTAATTGTTCTGCAACAAGTAATGTTAAATAACAAATAAAAAGCCTGATAAAGTTTTTCTTTCGCACAATAAGAAAACATGCAATGCACATCAGAAACAAATGTGCCTTGTCCAGAAAAAGTAATTAAAGCTAAAGAAAATCAAGCAAAATATTTATCCATTATATTCCATTAAATGTTTTAGTTATTGCCACCTGCCACCTGAATTGTGTGTTATAAATTGCTACCATAAATTGCTGCAGAAAGGGTCTCCAGAATGCAGGAAATCAACTGTTTAAAGCTCACTCATATGTTTCAGCTTTGAATGTTTCTTTAAGACAGTATTAAAATATCTTGAACCCAATATTGTGCATCGTCATGTCTCGTGAGCAAAATTGTCACACCCTGTCTGACCCCTCCTGTCCCCACCATTTTTCAACACAAAGTGAAACCCTTAGGCACATGGCTGGATTAATCTGCTTGGGGCTCCAGTTCTCTTTCATTTGATTAAACAAATTACTTTAGGAGATTATGCACCAATGTATGAACAATAGCTGAAATATCAATGGTCCAAAAAACTGGATTTTGACATAGGGCCCTCTACAAGAGGCCCTCTATAAACTAGACCCTCTGCTTAATCTGACTGTTAACAGAGAAATCTCATTGGAAAGTCAGAGGACTCATGGCCTAATCAAATTATTTGTGCTCCCAACGTCTATCTAAGTACTTTATTGTGTGTCTGCAGTCCAATATTTATTTTTATTATCATTGTATTTTTTTGTCCTACATAATTAGGACACAGTATATTACAAAACCATTACCATTTACCATTTATCAACTGTGTAACTCTGAATTAAGGAACTATAACCTGTATTACAAGTTTTGCCTGTGATTTCCTCTTCTGTGCAAGGTCAAAAGCAGCATGGACTTGTGGTTATCCGCTTACGGAAAGAGACTGTCTCTTTATTACCGGATCTCCATTATAAAGCGTGACCCAGTTATGGCCCTTATCATGTCAGTGGGTATTGTTTATTAGGTCCACATAATATCATATTCCCAAACAAACTGCCAGCTGGTGAGCACACTAGCAAACATCTCAGATTTGGTTCCTGATAAACAACAAATTAAGAATTTCTCGCTGCCCTGACCACAATCTGTTGTTTTGTTGTTGTTTCTCATTTGTTTTCCAAGAATTGCATCAATCTAAAAACAATTGTGCCTTATGTCTGTGAAGAGTTGAAGTCATTCAGATCACAGTTATCCAAGGAAGGGAAAATGGACTTGGCTGAAGAGTCTTCTTCAATTCTAATTGACCTGTGAATGCCCTCAGGTGAAAAAACAAAAAACGCCCTCAGGTGACTTTAACGATCATAACGACTCTTAGAACTGAAGAAGCTTCTTGGATGAGAGGCGAAAAAGTCTTCGCGTATCTTCAACCAGTCAAGTTACCCTTGATTTAACCCTCATTGGATAATTGTGCAATATATGCTTATAACGATGCAATGACATAACTTCTGGTATTTACACTTACTATATAAATAACACTGAATTTAATTTGGTAAAAATAATTGACAGAAAGGTAAATACATAAATCAAAAATGAAAATAAGTGTGGCCTAATTAAATCATTGAAACAAACAAGCTTTCACCAGCAACTATTTACACTCTCCTATTTTACAGCTTTTGTTGGTTAATTTTTTGGTCGAAGATGTTCGCCCTCTACCCAAATACACAGCTGTCTTTCAGCTTGAGGTCTGTTTGTAGTGCTGTGCACTATTTTTATCAGACTCAAAGCCTCATAACGCCTCCTATCACAGACACAGATTCCATCCTGAACACCACTCAGGGCCCACTTGGTCTTGGCTAAAGTTATATTCTGTCTCATCTGACTGAACTGTTTGATTTGGAGATATAAGACTCAGTAGTAAACTTTCATACTATTGTAAGAATCTCTGGTTCTTGGTATTCCCTTTTTTCCTTCTATGAGATGAATGGTATGTCAGTGTCTATTCAAAGTTAAAGAAAGTGTATAATTTTTGTTGTGAGGCACGTGTTTTCCAAAATGCAGAAAACAAAACATTTCAAACAAGAGTACAAACTGATTCACTTCAGTGCATCACTGGCTTTCCTGCCCGTAAAATGTACTCCACTTGTTGGTCTGAGGCCACCTGTTCACCTCAGGGAACTTTTAAATCCTACATAATGAAGAGGAAAGCAGTCCTCAACAACTAGACTGGAGTGCAATTCAATTCAATCTTTATTGTCCCACCAGGGGAAATCTGAATTGCAATAGGGTTAAAACAAACATACATGAGACATGAACAAAAATAAGAACAGCAGTTACCATATACAACATCTATTTGTTTGTCTAAAAGTCTATTTGTTTGCTTTACTGTTTGTGTTTCTGACACTGTGTCTTTCTGCCACTGCCAATATCCCTTAGACATTCAGTCATCTGTGCCAAACAACAACAAAGGGACTAATAACAAGATGTAGTAGAAGTTTAATATGTGAATACTTGAACATTTAAAAGTGTTTTGGGTTTTTTTCTTGTCATTTTTGTACCGCCTTTGTTCATTATTTGTCTTTTTTTAACTGAAAGAATGGCAAAATATTGTCAACAGTCTTACTCAGTCAGTGGTCTTACTCTGCACCTCTGCAAATGGCAAAGTGAGTTATTAGAAGTTCAACAATTTATCCTAAAAGAAAGGAAGACATTTTTTACATTTTTGACAATGCATGCGTTGCCTTGGGGGGCTGAGCTTTACAAGTCATCCATCCAAAAACCTATGAAAAAAGTGTTTCACACAGCCCCGGAGGCTGTTGTTGGAGTTCATCAATTTTCTTGAGTCTTAAACCCAAATTTCTGTCCTTTATTCTGCATGATAATAACATGACATCCAGTCCACAGTCTGCACAAAGAACTGGTTTGAAGTTTCAAAACTCCGCATGACACACGGTGATCAAATCACTCCTTGTTGACCTTTGATAAAGGTATGCAAACAGTTCCTATTCACTCTCATTTCCTTTGTGGCACAGGTGTTGGGCACTTAGATGTGCCAAAGTTAAAATTAACCCAGACAAATCTCTCATTTGGCCACATTGTGAGAGCACACATGGCTCCTTGTCTGTCACTCACTGTTACAAGCTGTTTATAATCTCACTGGAGGTTTGAATTCCAAGGGGCAGAGGACAACGTTGACCAGTGAGGTCATGAGACTGAAGTGAAATAAAGTCAGTGAGATTAAAGGGATTGTAGCGTGTTTAGATGCTGCAACATGAAACCTGCGAAGCAGTTGTGCTGAAGTACAACACAAGCAGCAAGCAAAAAATTGTTCCAAAATTTCATCCTTTAGTTAGTGCTAAGGCATTTTTATGTATTATTTTAAATGGTCTCTCATCACAAGAACCTTTTTGTTCAGTTCTGCTGTGTTTTACTGTTTCTTCCTGAGCATTTTAGTCTTTCTCTGTAGTACAACTTTTTCCTGTCTTTGAAGCAAATATTTATCAAAAGTAAAATACATTTATCTTACTTAGAAACCATTGAATCTTGCACTAATAAGAAAGCTATACAGACTGTGAAGGAGTGTAATGCTTTTCAGGTCATGTTAATTAATGTATCTCTTTTTATTCTTGTGTATTTTAACTTTTTTTCTTCATTTAGTTCAGTAAAGAAAAGAAAGTAAGACATTGAAACTAATAACTCAAATTACAATGTCGACTTTCTTGTCAAGGCACAAAAACATAGCAGCACAAAAATGTAAGGCATGCAAAGGTGTGAGAGAGACAAAAGAAAAGGCTCACCTTGAAGGGGACGGTGAAAGTGCAGTGAAGCAGAGATTAACAAGATGTCTGTCTTTCCTCATTTAAAGAAAGAAACCTCAGTGAAAAGAAGTTAAGATGGAGCACGGCCTCTTGCAACCAACTGTCTGACAACCACTTGGTGAAATCACATCTGAATTATAAATAGTTCACTCTCTGGAAGCATTTTCAGTGATGTTGTTCGAAGGAAGCGGTTGGGATGATCTGTGAGATACAGTATTTGTTTATTTCCACACATTTGCCTGCTTCTAAAAGGAAAATGTAAATGTTGACGTAGTGTTTTAATACAAACATCATTTTCTGATCAATGGTCACCTTTCATTTGTCATGTGAACAGACACATGGGCAGGCTGAATTACTCAATCCAACCTGCAGATGGGTAGGTTGAATTGTTTTGAACTGTATATCCTGATAGCTTTGGTTGAGTAAATTCAAGCAATGCGTCATGCTCATTCATAGAGATAAAGAAACATTGACCCTTTAATTAGTTCAGGTTTCTATTGATTGGACTTTAAATAATTGGTCTGTGGGACCAGAGATAGCAAGCTGGAAAAGGTAAACACCTCGGTATATATGACTCCACAGTGTGGCACATGGACAAACCATGATACTTTTCATAATGCAATCATGAAGTCGCTATGCAAAAAACATGAAAACTATTAACATGGAATCCAAAGGGGGAATTGTATAATGCCCTGGGCTTCCTTCTGTTTGAATGATCTTTCTAAGATTGTATTGTATTTTTCTGAGAGCACACGCACATCTGTACAGGTCTTAGATCAACCTCCCTTGTAAGAAGACTAAGTTCAAGCATTAGAAAAACACGACAAAGAGGTTACTAAACTTTCATAATACTGAGCTGAGTTTTAGCAAGATCAAGTGTCTACAGCCGTGCTAACAGCTCTGTGAGGCTGTACTAAGGCACAGGATTGCTTTGAGCTAAATGCTAACATACTTATGTGTAGCAGGTGTAATGTTTATATGTTCATCATCTTAGTTTAGCATGTTACTATGCTAACAGTTGCTAATTAGGAAACAAAGGACAGCTGGGGCTGATGGTCATTATTGGCCTATTATGGTTTTCTCCTGATCCGAATAAGTTGACAAATTAAATTCTGACCTGGTGGCGCTAGAAGATAAGTTGAGGGAATACCAAAGTTGCTACAATTCATTCTGTGAGGGACATAAATATCTGTAACAGAATCATGCATTCCATCTAATAGTTGTTGAAACATTTAACTATAAAGCAAAATAATAAGTCAGGGGATGGGTAACAAAAGTCAGCAGGATCATCCTCTGGGGAACTTGAATATGTGCACCTAGTTTCAGGGCAGTCCATCCAATAGTTATTGGAACATTTAACTAAAAAACAAAAATGTCAACCCCATGGTGGACAAAAAGAAAAGTCAGAAGATTACCAAACAGAATAGCATTCAGCCTCTGGAGAACACGAAAACCCCCAACAAAATGTAATGAATCCAGTTATTTCAGTCTGGACCAAAATGGTGGCCTGACAGAAAGACATTGCTGTAAACAAGTAAAGGAATCCTTTCTGAGTTGCACCTGTCTCAGGCAGGTGAAATCTGAGTAACTTTACCATGTATACATCCCCAATCAGGCAAACAACAGAACATAATAGAATCATGATTTGCAGTGTAGCTCTACTCAGACAGAAAAAAATATTACAGCATAGACTGCAGCAGGGATTCTTTGTATACTGAGTAAGATCTCTAATTACAAAGTTACCATCCAAACCAAGGCAAACAGATACAGACAACATGTCCTGCCCCTGGGGTTTCTGTCCAGAATCGCATCTCTGTGCCAAATGGCAGTGTGGTCACAGTGAAACAAGGTCCAGTGTATTTTGTTAGACATTTGATATGCTAGCGACTCTGTGACAGATGCACTGTGACCGAAACTGACTGGCGGCTGCAGCAATGAGAGTTCTGTTTGAGGACAAAGTTACCTAGAGCGGAAGGGAAAACAAGGGCGACCACAAGGCTTCTAATATTTGATTGCTAGAGTGCATCATAGAACGTGAAGCAAATCTCATGCACGTACCTTTGATCTTTTGGCTAGACTACACCTCAGAGCTGTCTGGGGTTAGTTCTCTTCTCAGTGTAAGCAAAAGCCACAGCCAAACAAACACGCTGTTACTGAAAACAGAGAGACCCTGTGAAAATCTTTATTCTTTCATTTAAAAAAAACTTTAAAAGAAAGTAAATGAAGTTCGTATCACAGAGGTGGAATGTAACACAGTACAATTGTCAAGTACTGTACTTTAGAACAACTTGTTCTTTACTTGAGTATTTCCATTTTATGCTACTACAGTAATTTCAGAACAATAGTTACGAGTTACTTTGCAGATTCTTGTTATTAAATATAAATCAACCAAAAAATCCTGAGTTATTATTATGAATTAAGCTACACAGCAACATTTGGTTAAAAAAGCATGTGTATGTGGGTAAAGAAAATGTGCATCATCTATGTCAAAACTCCTTAAAATTCAACACATGCACCACAGTGGCTGTACAGTTGTCTGGTAGCAGTGTTCATAAGTGCAAAAAAAGTGCAAAGCATTGACAGTTCATTGAAACCATAATGGTCACTGGCTCATTGTGCTTCAGAGTCTGTGCTGCCACCTTCTGGTATCTCTGTAGACCTGACTCTTTAATCCAGCTGAAGGACTGTGAACGCTGGACCTGTATTTATACAGCAGTGGAAAACTTATTCAGATTGTTTACTGAAGTAAAAGTACCAATACAACAACATAAAAGCATTACAGTCCTACATTTAAAACATAACACAATACATCATGCTTGAGTAAAAGTTCAAAAGCATCATTAGCTAAATGTACTTAAAGTACCAAACGTAAAAGTACTGCTCATGGTGGAGCTAGTTTGAACTACTACAGTTAGGTAGTACAATCCAATAGTTCCCAAATTAGGGGTTGAGCTCTTCTGATGGGTCATAAGATAAATCTGAGGTGTTGTGAGATGATTAATGGGGGAGGAAAGTGTTGCTACAAAACACTGTATTTAGTTTTGTACCTTTTCTTTGCTTTTTGTGCAATATTAGAGTCTAGAGGGAAAATGTCTGTTTCGTGAAACTGCTAACATAAAATTCATGTTTTTAATAAGAGGTCACAGGCCAAAATGTTTGGAAGCCTCAGATTTAACAAGCACATGCATGCATTACTTTTTTCCGAGTGTGAGAGCATGGGTTTAATTCTGGAAATGATCATTCTTTGCAAGAAGCAGGACTGGACAACGTTTTTGTTGTTACACAGTTGACCTAAAAGCAACATCTATTTATTTGTTTTATGTTTTTATGTTTATATTTGTTTATTTCTATTTTATGTTTTTATTTAGTGATCATTGGATACCTTGAGTACTTCTATTGTACTTTAATTATGTTTATCTACTGTCCACTGTCTACGTTGTTTCTATAATGTGAGGATGACTCGTCCACTGCAAAACAACCCTACCTATGGGTATGAATAAAGTAACCTGAACCTGAATGGATGCAGACAGACAGACACAGAGCCGAGTCCCTTTCATAAAGCTTTATTTCACAGATCCCCCGTAACAGGAGGCCTAGGCAGCCAGGCTCATTATACATTTACATACACTGTCTGTGGCCAGTCCTTACAATGCTCCCCATGTTAAATAACTCCATAATTCAAGACAAAAACAACAAACACACACACACACTGTTCAACTTAAGATAACAATAACAATTTCGTAATGACGGTAATAATAACAACCATTGTCAAATATTATGTATTTCCAGGGTCTTACACTGTATTTTCTAAAATTTGTTACACAGTCATCTTTAAGGTGCACCATAAAATCTGTGACATTTCAATAAAACTTGACAAATGCTGCACCATAACACTCGGTGAAGACAGAGAATACTGGGTTTTTTTTATATTTCAGATGAGAGTTTGTTTTTGTTCCAGGCAGAGTTTTGCTCCTCCTCTTTCATCCTCTGCAGGAGATACTGTTGATGGGAATTCAGCGCAGTTCATTGTTTGTTTGGCACACTATTTTTATAAGCCGCTGCGGCATGGCATGAATCTCATAGCTCAAGCAGAGACATAAGGCGCGTCTCCATGGATGTGTGGGGACTCACAGGACCTCTGGAGGGAAAGAAGAACCAAAAATAGTGAGATGAGGGTGAAACGGTTTCTTTTTTTATTTTAAAATGCATTTCATACAAAAAAAAAATGTCTTGCCATCTCGGAAAAGTGAAATGAATGAGATGGCAATGACTGCATTTTAACTTACATGAACAACTTAAATATGACAGTTAATTAAACTTTAAACTAGACTTTAAATGCTAATAAAGAAGCCCAGTTTTGATAAATTCAGAGGGATTAACCTCTTGTTTCCAACTGGCCAAACTGACGTGGCAACTTTCACGAACGGCTGACATGTTTGACTCATTTGATCTGTGACAGGGATTCCCAACTTTGGGGTCAGGACCGTCAAAGTGGTTCCTAAGATAAATGTAAGGACTCACAAGATGATTCAATTGATAAATAAGATATAAGATTTATTTAACACAATATTATGTTAATTCTTCAGACTTTTACGTAACTTCTGCCATTTATATACGGAATACGCTTACCTGTAAGGTACAGCTCATTACTTGTATGTAGGCTAAAGCGATAGACTGGGATTAGGGGTCACACAGAGATAAACATTTATTCAAAGGAATTCCAAGCAAAAAAAAAGTTTAGTCACACTGATGTAGGATTGGACCTTAAGATTGAAAGAGGGGGGTCTCTACATGAGAAGGAGGGCTTTAACTGACCTTAAGATTAACTGATTCCAGAAAATTTTAACATTTATGCTTCATTATGTCCAAAAGTCTAGTACAATGTTTATCGTATGTAACCCAAGACTCTGCTGTATTATCACAGTCTGATCTGGTGTGTCTTTCCTGTACCTGCGACATGCTGAGGCTTCATGGGGCCTGTTTTCATGAGGAAGGGCTCTCCACCCTCGAACGCCAGGATTGGCTCGCTGACAAGCCCGCTCTGAGTCTGTGCTGGGTTACCGCCCTTGTTCAGCTTGATGATCTCCTCGAAGTTGGCTGCCTCTCCGTTGGCTGAGATGCCGTTCTGGTGAGCGGTGGGCTGGACGCCGTTTACAACAGGACCCGGCACACCGGGACTCTGTAGATTTCCAGCTGCTGAAAGATAATATTAATGAATACATAAATGAGATTATTAGATTTTTTTCAGACTGTACATATTGCATAGCAAAACATAGTTACCCTTGCTGAGCTCTGTGTCCTTGCCGTTGACCTGTGGTGAGGCTTTGACATCCTTCTGTGATTATAAAGAGCAAAGAGACATTTAACATAAGACAAGAGGAAGATTATTTTTCTTCTAGCCTGTTTGAAAGGAATCACACAGACCTTATCTCCTGCATCACTTTTCCGAGTCCTCTTCATGATCTCCTCAAGGCGCTGTGCAGATTAAACAGAGAGATCAGTTAGTTGGCTGCTGGTGTTTTTTAAGGGGAGGAAGTATCGGTTTGAACTCCAGCGTGACTGTTTGAACTCTGAAAATGTTGTATTCCTTTCTCCTCACCTTCTTCCTCTCCAGTCGCTCCTGCTCTTCTTTCTGGAAGTGTTTCTCCCTCTCCAGGCGCTGACGGTCAGCCTCCTCTCGGGCTTTAGCTTCAGCCTCCTCCCTCTGAAAAAAGAAAAGATTAATATGACGCTGACACTTTCAGATTAAAACAAAATAATCAGGTTTTGACTTTAGCTAATAGAAAAGTCCAATAACCCTCCGTTCACATATACAGCTAAGAGTCAAAAAGCAGGAGGATGTCAGTCATTTTCAATTGCAAACATTCTTTAACATACTAGCCGACACCTCATACGCTTCCCTGAGAGAAAAAAATAAAATTAACTGACAACTTCTCAATTTTCTAATCATAGCTGAATATGTAAAAAACATACTCAAGGGTGCAAATGTACCTTAAAGTCCCATTTTTGTATAGGAAAACAACTCTTGAACACCAGGTGGCAGCATGTGCTCAGTCCCTTCTGCAGCCTTCAGGCCAGAGTTGATATTATCTGAGTAACTTCATTACATGCTTCACTGGGTATTTAGACTCAGCACCAACCAAACAGATGTTTTAAAGTCAGCAATAAAAACATAAACTATGATGTGTGCATAAATCACATCTGTAACCTGCTGTTTTTGCTGTTTCACACATTTAACCACAATGCACTGACAATTAGCTTTGATTTTTTTGACACAAATCTTAAATAGTTGCACAAATTTTCCATTACAGAGAGCATAACGCGTGAACTACACTGAGCTCTGAAAAATATGAGGCCACTCTAGTCTGGAGAGAGTGCGCTGTCAGGGTGAAACAATGGTCCAATTGAGGGGAAAAGGGGAGTCGAGCAAAGCTGATAGCTTCAGGCATGGCGTACACTGACGCCACTTATATGACTATCAGACCACTGCAGAGCCAAGTGTATGAGACAGAGGCAACACAGCCCTGTCTATATTACAATGGCTGCTTCAGCCTCTGCTCATCACCATTATGGAGGTCACCAGCTGGCATCTGCCTGGGCCTCTGACTAGTGGGCATGACACACTTCGTTCGTGACAGCAACACATATTCTCCTCCTTTAATCTGCCCAGATGCCAGACAGTCAGGGGGTGAGCGAGTCAGACCGGGGCCTGATGTTTGGGCTCACGTACAGTATTACCCCTTGGACAGCTCAGGCATCTTCTAATGCATTAATCTTCCCAGATGGTAAATGGGTTTACTGCATGTGGGGGATCACCGGGATTCATGTTGGTTAATGGAAAATTAGAGGGTTTTCCATTCAGACAGTATTTACAGTTCACAAGAAATAATCATGTGTTTCGCTGATGAAGTGCTGGCCTGGTAGCAGAGTGACACACGTTTGCAGGGTTTGAAGATAACACTGGTTACAATTACATATAATAGAGGAATTATGCTATTCAGAATTTTACTGAGATAAATGACAGTAAAAGCATTTATTTAAACCCAACATTAACAAAGTATGTTAGCAAACAGCTGCTTATTTACACATCCAGCAGTTTTAGAGGATCATGATCATTCTTTTGAGTTGTGTTTAAAATAGTTTATTATAGGTGGACTAAACTACTGTTGCAGAATGTATGGGAATGGGAACATATTTTCCCACTTTTTTTTTTTTTGTGACATATTGGGACAAAATTTTTTGAAACTGGTCCATTATTGAGCGAGTGAGCTGCAGTTGGCAGCAACGACACAGGGCTGCAATGTATTCCTTCCTGGCAATTTTGCCTTGTTAAAGTACAGTACAACCACTGAAAGTGCTTGCTTTGCCACTGGCAGGATAAGATTGTTATTCTAAGTATTTGAAAACATTATATAAAGGATCCCTACAGAGATAGACTTTTTTTTTTAAAAACAGTAAGATTCTTTTGTTCATAAACAGTGGCTCCCTTCATAAAAATAGCAATTAAGGTTAGAGGCTTGTGAGTACACTGGTTCCATTCACAAGTAAGTTGGATTCAGTTAAATTGAAAGCAAAACTAAGGTGCCTTGGAGAATAAAAGTGTTCCTGGTTGGAATAATATGACACAATGTCTGTTTCCAAGATCAATAATACACTTTCAATTTACAACTATGGCTCCTGGTCACTGACCTGTCTCTGCAGCCTCTCGTTCTCCTCCTGCTCGGCTTTGGCCCTCCCCTGCGCCTCCTTCTCCTCTTCGGCCCGCTGGGCTTCATCCCTCAGGCGCTGCTGCTCAGCCATAAATCGAGCCTCCTCCTCCCTGCGCTTCCTCTCCTCTGCGTCCCGAGCCATTGCCTCCTCCCGAAGGATCCTGAAAAGATGGACCAGGTGTTAAAACACAGTATTGCACACCTTCATATTATTTATTTGATCCCACAGTTTGTGGGATAAACGTGAACTGCTAACTTTCACAGTTCTTTCCAGGTAATTTCCACGAACCTGTAAAATAAAGCGTTACCAAACTGTCTATCTCTAGTCAGAAAAAAATACTGCAGCAGGTAACTGATAGTGAGGAACAAAATAACCTTTAAATGTGATGCAATACGATGTAAGTTTAGAAGGTGTTTGTTATTGCAGGACTGTTGTATTGGATTACGTCATATTGTAAGGTTTTTTCAATGTTCTGTCTCTTGGCATATTTATTTCATACAATGTTTACAATCCTGTAAACTATCACACACTGTTTATCAATTTTAGTTGACATTATATGTTGAATGAGAAGGTGTTAAATTGATATGGCATCAACAACAGACTGGTACTCATATTGACATTAAGTCTGACCTGTTCTTGTGCTCCTGCTCCAGACGCTCCTGCTCCTCTCTCTCCCGCTGCTCTCGGGCTTGTCTGCGTTTCTCTGCCAGGACACGAGCAGCCTCCTCTGGGTTATTGGTGCCGGCTGATGGCTTGCTGGCCGGTGCAGACGGGGTAGAGACTGCAGCGGCGGCGGGGGCAGCAGCAGGAGCAGGATTAGTGGTGGAGGCTGCAGCAGGAGAAGGAGCAGGACTACCGGTGGAGGCTGCAGCAGGAGAAGCAGCTGAGGCAGCGGGCACTATGTTTGGCACCGCTGGAGAGGCTGCTGATACAACCGGTGTGCTCAGGGAAGGAGGTGTAAGAGGTGCAGAGGACACCACGATGGCAGGAACATTACTAGAGCCTATCAGAGAGAAGAGAAGAAGAAGAGACGACAGGTGATGCGTATGTTTCTTGCAGACGCCTGGTTATCATGAAGATCCTTACCAAAAATATCCGAAGAATAAAATGAGGAACAGATCGTCAAAGATGATACATTTTTAAATAATTAGTTACGTAGCTACGATTTACTATTGAATTCTCATTTTTTATAAATTCAGAATTTTCTGTTAGGTGTCAACCTTGTAAGGGTTAGAGGCTGTGACAATCGTGGTTAATCACATTTGTGCTCTCCTGGTCATGACGCAATCACAGTTTGTACCCTGTGGAGAGTTTAAATCAGGAAACGACTCTTTTAGGTTAAATTCACTTTTATGGACATGTTGAGGAACCTCGATCGCCATGTTGTTTGTGCCAGTACATGATTTTATTTGGCATCACAATAAGCATCTGCAGTTAAATACCACCACAGTGGCATAACTGACATGAAAGTAGAATTTAAAATGCGCTCGTATTTTGTCGTTTCTATTTTTGTTATTCAGTTAGATTTGACTTTTACATGAAAATATAATTGCTACCAATGGATATTGTTGTCAGCTTCATCTTTATATTGTGACATAAACATGATCTACAAATAATGTTTCTGGTTTTGCCCGAATGATCTCTGTCGCATCATTATAATGATCACAACAATGTCTACCTGAATTGTAATTAAAAATTAAAAGAGCTCCAACCCAGACTCTTTAAAAATAAGATGATGTGCGCCCCACCCCCGCCCCCCCGTTATCTGGCGTGACTGGTCGGGTTTGATGTGCACATACTGTATGCATGGAGGTTTCTCTGCACATGTCTGGTGCTGCTTGAACAAAATGTAAATACATTATTATGGCTTCACAGCTTGCAAGATGGGACAGAGTAAAGGCCAGTCAGCACAGACGGACAGTACACACACTCTGCAGAAACCACGTGTGTTCACCCTGTTTCTACAATGCAACGCGAATGTCAGCCAAAACCTCTAGGTCACCTTGAGCCTCGGATATCGTCTCCATGTTAACCACACTCACTCTTTTTCTCCTCTGTAGCGTCGGACTGCTGGGGTTCGTGGCCTGTTTCCACGGCGACCGCAGTGACCGTCTGGGGCTGTACCCTGGCAGGCGTCTGGGCTCGTTTGGGTCGGGTCTTGGTGCCAGGAGGAGGTGTCTTCTTGCCCACGGGGGTCTTGGAGGCTGCTGCTGGCACGAGTGGGGACAAGGGCCGACTTTTGGGGGCGGCAGGCGATGGAGGTCTGTTTCTAGGCTTCGGGGTGCTGATGGGCAGAGAGGAGATGGCAGCGGAGGTGAAATATGAGTCAACGAGAAGAGAGAGTGAGTTGGTGGCTTAGCAGATGAGATTTCAAGCAGGAAAAGGTAATGAGGTTCCCAGTGAACTACATAAAGCCCATAACTAGGTCATCCGAAACCCCACATTCGGTGACCATGGCTCTTTAGCTGTGGGGGGGGTGTAACATGAGAAGAAGGCAGGGAGACAGTTTATTCCCGCCTGTGCATCAGTCAGGAAAACCCCATTCTGTCTCTCCACACACAAACAGACCTGCTGTTGGCAGACTGGCCCTAGGCTGCTGACTGAACAGAGTCCAGCTGAGTCTCTTTTAGTAGTTAGATTATAGCACCTTGGACCATCTGTCAGACATTAACCTGCCCCGGGAGTAAAGCACGAGGACACATTAGTGCTCTCGCTCTCTCTCAGCCTCTCTAAGCTTCTCTCCTACATTAAATAAGTCCTCAATATAGAATTAATTTTACTAAAAAGCAGATTATGGGTCATAATGGGATGGGATAAATAGTGTACAGAACTGGTACAACAAAATGTGTGACAGAAATGAGACATTACCTGGTCTCTGGCCTGGATCTCTGGGTTGTAGAGGTGGGTGATGTAGTCTGTCTTTTCTTCTGCACTTTTGTGAGAGCGTTCTTCTCTTTTTCATTCTCCCTCTCCTTGTCTTTCTTCTCTTTTTTCTTTTTATCCACCTTGAAGAAAGATGTGACACCAATTACCAGGTATGACCACAGGCTACACCGGATACATCTGCTTGACACCTTCTATTCCAGATAAAAGCCTTTTGTTAAGTGTCAGTATCATCATCTGACAGTGCTATAAAGGCTCTTCCCACACTACATAATAAAACAACCAAACACGTTATGTCTTTAGACCAGGAACGATTGGAATTGTGAAGTTTTGTTCTTTATAAAAATTTTTGTGAAAATTTCAATTTGCATTCATTGAATTTGTTGACCAATGGGAAACAAGCTGTAATCACAACACTGACATATTATCATCTAAAGTACAATTGCTTGTTATTGTAGCAATCAGTTTCCTTATTTAGTCCCTCCAGGATGTCGCAAGGTCATGATAAAAACTATTAACACAAATTCAGCAAATCCCTGTGAATTCATCATGACTTGCAATTTTGACATCGTAACTTTTCCACAGATTTGACTATTATCAACTCACTTCCTTTTTTACAAAACATGTGTGATACCAACGTCTCACATTTGCTGACAAAAATAACAGCAAAGGACCGTGAAAAACAGTATCCAGATCTTCTTTACTTTTACTTTTAGTAAGATGTAAGGTCTTTTTGATATACTCTCCAATGCAATCTGACTTCTTTTTTCAACCTATAGAGTCGCCCCCTGCTGGCCATTATAAAGGATGCAGGCACTTCCGCATTAGCTTCGTTTTTTAGACCTGAAGGTTGCCGCTTGGTCTCTGTCAATATCTAAGTCACTAGCTTCATGTATGCCATGATTAATACACTAAGCATTTCCACTACCAAAATAGTGCATAAAAACAGGGACGTGGAAATGTATCTAACAGTTAAATCCTAATCACTACTTTAAAAAATCCAGAGCAAAATCAGTGCATATACAGCAGGTTTGTTCACTTGTACATATATATGAGAGTCATCATGTGTTCCTACCGGTGTGGAGTTCCGTCGTCGCTGGCGCTGGGTGATGTCCGGTGTGCTGGCGGAGGAGACTCTCCAGCGCTCAGCCGAGTTCTGGTGCGGGTGGTGATGGGAGCAGGCAGTCAGCGGGCTGGCAGAGGCTGAACGGGAGCAGTGGTGAGAGTCTGAGTAACACATAAACATGCAGAGAGCGGCAGCAGGGCCGAGGTCAGGGCCCACACATACACACACACACCATGCAGATGCACTGTGAACATAACATGCTACAAGACTCAAATAGCTGACAGATAAAGTAATGACAACGGAGGAAAAGGTAACATTATTTGATCTTACTGATTCTGATTACTTACTAATTTCACTCACAAGCATCTTTTTTTATTGTTATTTATTTGTTGAGGGGGGGATAAAATGGTGGTTGAACATTCTAGCAATTTGGAGAGGGGTTTGGAGGATTTGGGAAATCGGGGTGTGCATTTTTCCATGCTGATGGCTGTTCGATTGGTGTATGAAGAAGAATGAAAATCTTTCTTTCAATCAAACCAAATATCACCACAGAGTTTTATATAAAAGCACCAATATAAACATAGAACGAGCAGGACAGAGAGGGGAAAGGATGAAGACAGACACAAAGCTAGAAGAGTATGTTAACTTTATGAGTCAAACTAGCTAATTTCCTCTCATAAAACATCCCAAAAAGGGACCTAAAGGTGACCAGAGGATTTCTCCTTGCAGAAAAGAGGATTGTGGGTACAGTGAGTAGAAAGATGGGGTCTCACACTCACGAGAGTCGCTGTTGTTGAGGAGAGTGGCGGCGCTGCGGCTGCGGGCCAAGAAGGACAACGTCGGTGTCATGAGCCGCTCCACGATCCGGCTCTCCCACGGGCTCAGGCGCAGGCTGCGGGCTGATACAAGAGGGCGCCGTCAGTGTCAGGTGACTGTTAGACAACACAGCTGCTCACCACACACACTCACGTGAAGGTCCAGTACACACATAAAACACCCTCTACTGCATTCATGTCTACTCACACACTGAACACAATCTGCCTCCGTCTGATGCAGAGTGGAGTTTTATATTGCCTTCATGTGCTGCTGGAAACATCTTAAAAATGAACTTCCTCCTCACATTAACTGATTCAAAATAGGACGATGGAGTTGAGGAGATGTTTCCAGGTTATGACACTAAAAAAATCTTTTGTCAGTAGTAAATAAACACCTTTGTCACTCTTGTTGATTTTACCAAACAAACCTTCATAACTGCTAAAAAGCAAGAATATGTCTTATGGGGTTTGACCTTTCTAACATAAATGCACATGAACGAAAGATCTTTCCTCCGGCACATGAACGCACACTTAATTATAGAAACATTTCTCAGTGGCGATGGAAAAATCAATAATCTCATTGGCTGATCTATACATCAGGAGGCCGAGCCATGGAATCAAAATGTTTTTAGAAGTGAGCTGACAGGCTAATTGAAGTCAAAAAGTAAATGGAAGGAAAATGTATTTCTATTTATTGATGATTTAGGAAGGTCAGGAGGAAAGCTAGTGATCTTACACAAAGTAGTAATTAACTTGCTTGACTACGGATGGTTGGGTAAAATTAACTACATTTGTGAGAAGAGTCAATTATAACAATACGTGCTATTTGCGTCTTACATTTCTGACAGTTTAGTGTTCGCAAGTTGTGGTGAGTTACCATCATCTACCCTTGATTTGTTTATAGCACACAAATCATTCAGTATTTTGGAAAAGGGAACATTATAATGTCCATCTAACAAAAGTGTTCTTATGACTTAAACCGCAAGCATAATGTGTATTTGACTTCCTGTATTGGAAAAACTACATCACAAGACCAATTTGATGGTAGTTTAAGACCAAACTGAGTATCAGTCTCAAAGGGAAACTTTATGGCAATGGTTTTATATACATAGATTTAGCCAGAGAATTTATTTATTTTATTTATGTTAAAATTATGACAAAAGTGATGGTTGAGATCTGGGGACATAAATCCAACGGGGCAACAAACACAAGCAGTCAGAGAATCTTACAGGTAGTAATTGAGCAGACACCTACGATAGATCAGCTCCAACTTCATAGAAATGAAAAACCCATATTGTTTCTGATAATCCCTAATCGCACAGCTAAACAGTGAGTGTGCTGAACTTTGGCCAGTATGATAGACTGGGGTTGAACCTAAAAGGCAGCCTGTAAACCGCAATAGATTTTTTGGGTAAATATTTCAGTTTACTTTAGTTTTCTCAAGCAAATAACGTCCGCCTTCAACACGGTCAGGCCGACCAAGCTGACTGCCAAGCTGGCGGACCTGGGAGTACCAACACCCACCCGTCTCTGCTGAGCTCACAGTCAGCACAGGGAACCCCACGGGGATGTTGTCTCAGCCCTAAACTCTTTTCACTATTCACATATGACTGTGTCTCCACACACAGGACAATAACATCATCATTAAGTATACAGATGACACGTCTATCCTTGGCCTGATCAAAGGAGGGAATGAGTCATCATACAGGGACCTGGTTCACAAGATCACCATCTGTAAAGAGGACAATAGACTTCTTTTCAACATAGATAAAACAAAAGAACTTATTCAGGATTTCAGGAAAAGAACTCCCTCTCAGCAACTTGCCATCATTAAGGGGACGGAAGTTGAACGGACTGACAGCTACAGGTTCCTGGACCTTCGCATCACAGAGAGCCTTTGCTAGGCTGAAATCACTACAGATATAGGGAAAAAGGCTGCTTAAGAGGGCTGGACTCAGACGGCAGCCCCTCATCCAAGTCTACAGGAGCCTCGTTGAAAGCATCCTCTCCAGCGGCATCACAGTGTGGTATGATAGCACAACCCTGGCTGAAAGGAAATTGCTGCAGCAGGTCATCAAAACAGCAGAGAGGGTCATCGGCTCCGACCTCCCCTCCATGGACACACTCACCGTTGCGGGAGAAGAGCACAGGGCGTCCTCAGGGACAAACATCACACAGCTCACGCTCTGTTTAAGTGGGGGAACTCAGGCTACAATCTGAGATAGCGCAGGCCTGTGAGCATCAGCACTCACAAGGCCCGTTTCCACAAAAGCTTCTTCCCAGCCATTTTTAGGCTCGTGGCACAGGACATTAAGAAGGGAAAAAATACATCACTCCTCCGAGACCACTGCCTGATCCCAAACACACAATGTGCAATACTAAGAACTCACCTCTAACGTGCAATATATAACATGTAATAAGTATTTACAAGTATTTATAAGTATGTGTATAAATATATATATACCTTATATTTTATATTTTTATATTTTCTTTCTATTTTTTTATTTATATGTACACTTTTAACTTTTTAAAGATGACTCTGAGAGACAAACAAGAATTCCAATGTAACTGTACTGCAATGTACCTGTGCAAATGGCAATAACCTTTATTCTGTTCTATTCTATTCTATTCGGGGGATTTGTCGAACGCCTAAACAGCATCACCTGACCACTTTGTTGCCCTGTTGGACCCTTTTTTAGTGGTGTTGCCATGTCTTCAGATCGCAACAGTTAACTCGATGAGTACACCGGTATCAGATATATTATAGAGATACGTAAACAAGACCCACGTTTTCATGAACCCTAATATTCCTTTAAAATAAGCTCATCCGGTGAGATTATTGCTGCAACTAGGACGTGTTTGTATAACTCAAACTCCAGTCTGCCAATCAGACACTCCCACACTCAAAGAAACAGAGAAGTCATACAGGATGAATGACTGAACTTAAGCCTACATGTTACACACAGTACCAAACATTAGATTACAACACACAGAGGAGCAAACCCCACGTTCATTTTCGTTACTTACCACTCAAAAACACAAAAAGCCAAGTGGCTGTTCACTCGACCCCACTCAGACCCAAAGCAATGCAAAGGCATGACATTAGTGCTGTTTGTTCTATAAGCAACACACACTACTCTGGCTGCAGCACCACTCTGATATTATGTGTGTGTCTAACTATTATCGACTGTCATGTGATGAAAAGTCAGCACAAATGACATCCAACAACAGCAGAATATAATCAAATGCATTGTAATGGCGGGTGGAAAAAGCACACACACACAAACAAACAAATCATTATCCGATGAGTACAGCACTTAATGTCAGAGAATAGAGTTGCTTTCAGTCAGAGGTCGGCGCCTTTTTTGATTCTAGCTAGAATCAAATCAGTCTGAAAAAATATTTGTTAGAAATTACAGACGCTTGTGTAGAAATGTCATAAAGTACAAATACTAGAAACCCCCAAAAGGGAATAGGGGGAGAAAGAGACATGAATAATGCAGAGTGAGCGCTCTGGCTATTTTCACAGAATATCATATGGAGGAGACAAAGTTCAAACTTTTTCAATAGTAAGTGGAATAAACAAACAAACATCTGAAGTTCCTTCAAGTAATTAAAACTTTAGAACTGCAGACAGTTGTTGAAAGTCATACATTTACTCAATATTTTTGGAGCTTTCCGGTAGATTGCTCAAATATTTCCATTTTATGCTACTTTATCCTTAAATGTCACCATATTTTTGAGTTAAATATTTTGCTACACTACATTTATTTAAAAAGCTATAGCTATTAGTTGTATTGCAGATTAAGACTTTACATACAAAACATATGATGTTTCTAAAATATGATCCATAGATTAAACTAATCAACAGTTTATCAAGTAGCTAACATTAGCTACTACTTATTACATGTTAATGCATCAGTAATAATAGTCTATTATTATGTTATATAACAATAAAACGCTGACAGCAATAATTTAGCTGCACAAGTATTTTTACTTTTAGTAATCATGTACATATTGAGATAATACTAATCTACATTTCCTTAAATTAGATTTTTAATACAGGACTTTTACTTGACTACATTTCTGTTTAACAAGAATATAAATAATAAATACATTTAGATAGAGCCTGGCTAGCTGTTTCCCTGTATCCAGTATTTAGTTTAAGCTAAGCTAACAGTCTGTTGAAAAAACTTGATATTGGTAAATGTTATGTTTGAGCCCTTGGAGGCCTCTGACTGAGTCACATGCAGGTTTTATTCTCTTCTGCTGTTCTGTCCTGCTCCTTTGAAAGATTAAAATACAACAGTAAACACGCAAGTGCACAGGAAACAGAAACACACAGATGGACACAGAATGCACCATCTCAACTTGAGATCTACTGAAATTTGACAGCTAGTCCAGGTTGTTTGGATTTCCTTTGTCCTTTAACAAAAACTTGCTGTGCGCAGATGTTTTTTTTTCGTGTACTGCTTTTCCTCAGTGATCTCTTGTTGCGTATTACTCTGGTAACTTACACAAAAGGTATGCATGGCACCTACAAACGCAGAGCACACATACAGATGATAATAGTGCAATCACGACAGCGCTGCCAAGAACAACGACACGAGGTGCGAGGCTTGTTGTTTTTACATATTTGACATAAAACACTCTTTGTATCATAGGCTGGCCTTCTTATGCAACAGCACAGGCAGTCATCTCTGCTGTATGTCGGCCGGATCATTTTAACAACATGTTTTCTGACTAACTGATAACCAGACTACCTCCTGTTGCTAAGCAACAACAGTTTTCCTCCTCTTCTTTCTCCAATGCGGCAAGACGAGGCTGAGCTCAGCTGCTGCCTGGTGATCGACTGTTCACCTGGAGGTAGCTTGATGCCTGGATCTATAAACGTCAACACCGTCCCGTCCCCTGTCCCCGACACTATTGAAGGTCAGGTGACCTTGTTTACTATGTTTTCAGTGGTGTACAAAGACCTTACATAATGAACCACTATGTTTTTATTACCTTAGAATGAGACACTTCTATTTACATATACCAGTGGTCCTCTCACGTGTACGTCGCCATGTTTCTACTGTAGCCCAAATGGACAAACTGCCCTACATAACATGTTTTGTCACTGCATTGAATACGTACAAAGCAGAAGAAAAAGAAGAAGAAGTAGTTCTAGTTGTATCGTGAGGTTTTTTTAGAAGTCAGAAGAGAAGTGAAATTTGGACAAATAGAGGAGCACACGTATTATTTAACGAAAGAGCCGTCAGAGCGTGTCGGCCACTGTATTCAAACCTACCCGCTTGGAAAGGGAGGGGTGCGCAGTGACTGAGCGGTTGGTAGCAATTCGCAACCCTCACCACCAAATGCCACTAAAACTTATACACTGAACCTTTAATGGTACACTGTGCAGTGTGCAGAGCACCCCCCAAGGCCAGAAACACTAGCTATGACACCGCTGAAGCTGCAGAAGAATGATTCAGCTCCTTCAGTATCGGACCATCTTTATTAGTAATGATCAAGCACCAAATCTGAATCCTATTGTGGCGACGAGGGAGCCGAGAGCCAAACTGCTGATTGCACTGTGGGTGATACGATCTATAATGACAGGTTATGAGGCGTGACAAATCTGAGATGAAGACAGTGCTGCTTATGTACATGTGGGCAAATAAGAAGTCAGATGAAATGAGTTTGATATAACAAGTTCATTTAAATATTTATGATAATGCTGCAATGTATTGCTGCCACCATGTCAAAAAAACATTCAGTTATGTGTTATAATGTGAAGAGAACCTTCTCATGTTATAACAAGAGGATTTTCATATTATTTTAACACATTTTATTAATTTTTACAGCATACAAAGAAACATTTTTTGTTATAACAACATGTACCTTTATCTGGTTACATCACAAAACCTTACAGCTCTGTGGATGGCAACATGGTCTATCAGTCAGCCACTGAAATATCTCAACAACTATTGGATGAATTTCCATGAAATTTGCTACAGATAGTCCTAGAGGATAAATCTTTGGTGATCACCTCTAGCGCCACGATGAGGTTTACATTCCATGTTTTGAGTGAAATGTCTCGTCAACTATTGAATAAACTGTAACAACACTATGTTTTCCTCTTACAAATTAAATGAGTTTACAGTCCTATCAGCCTCGGTTGTACTTAATGCTAATTTGGAAATTTGTTTAAAAAATTGTAAACCAATTTGGATGTTTACAGAAGTTCATAATAAACCAGCAGCAATTTAATGTTTGCATTTTTTCCCCCTTGCTGTACCGAAAATAAACCGAACCGTGACTTCAAAACCGAGGTTCATACCGAACCGAGATTTTTGTGTACCATTCCACCCCTACAAATTAGATGATGGTGAAAAGTACACCAGCAAAATAACAGCAATGTCATTAAAAGCATTAACGATATGTTGCTTTTGTGTAGTTACGGGAAAGGTTATGATATAACAAGACAAAGTGACGTGCTGTCACAAGAAGAAACGTTCCTTGTAAAAGCAGAACAAATATTAAAAATATCTAAAAAAAAAAAAGAGACTGTGTTACAATGAGAAACTTTTCACCTTATAACAAGAAACAGAGAAACTTTTTTTGTCATGGTGGCAGCAGTATGTTGCTGTAAAGAGAGGCTTAATCCTATGGAAACAGGCTAAAACCAAAATATAATACAATGCATGTGTATTTAGTTGCTGTACTTTCATTTGCAACAGTCACACTATAATATCCACCACCAATACCAGCACCACACCAAACCACCAACAGTGAAGTGGAGGGGGACAACCAGTAACGAAGGTGTGACAAGATGTGAACTTATGAACCTATGAAACAAACCAAAGCATATCACAAAATATGGCTCAGTGATGTCAATGTAAAAGGGAGGCTGATCAAAAATGCAGAGGAGACTCAAATCAATGACAACCACCAAGTGAAATTAAAAACCACGATGCATACGAGACCGAGAGCGTGATAAGAGGAGGGAGTAGGTGGTAAATGACCAGTCACCAAGCACAGGCAGGCAGGCAGGCCACCAGAGACGACAGTTATAATAATAAAAAAAGAAAACCAAAAACCAGATTAGGGTAAGAGGAGGAGGGGAAGGTGGAGGGGGATGAATAGGAAGGGGAAGGGAGGGAAGTGGGAGCCCGGTGGACACTGACGTCGGGTCGTCCTTACTTCTGTTGGGGGAGTTCCAGAGCGTGGCAGAGGACTTGGACAGCCTGTTGTTAATGACAGGGTCCACCTGTCTCGGCAAGTTGACCGTGGAGGCCGAGCATCTGCCTGCACCGGAGAGAACGCAACAGACAACAACTGTTCACAAGGCGGCCGAGGTGCAGGCGGCCCCAGCTGAGGACTGATAAGAGACGGGGCTGCCAACTCCCTCGGTCTGGATCTGGAGGAGAGCAGGGACTCACCATTCTCTGAGGTCAAACTGCCTTCTCATTAACATTTAGGGGGAGATTAATCTGAATTCAGACTTGCGGGAAATGGGGAGGAACTTTGAGGAAAGTATGGGAAGGGTGTGGTTTAGTTAGAAATCACATTTAGAGTAAGCCTTTTGCTTTTTTCTTAGCTTAAAAACATCACACACACACACACACACACACACACACACACACAGACACACACAGACACAGACACTCTCTCACACACATATTTAGGATCTTTCACACTTTGAAGGAGAGAAACTTGTCTTGACCTCAGGGTCTCGGGTCCAAAAGCAGCAGCCTGTGTTTGACACCAAAAAACAGGACATTCTGGAAAGGGAAATTACCTCGCAGCTTTCTGAAAAACAATGTTCACACTGCACAGCTAATGAAACATGTTCAGGACAGCTATCTTGTTGCTCATATTTATGCCTCTGTGATCATCTATAAATGGAGAAAATTGGTACTCAAAAGTGTTTTTTCCTTAAAAAAGACATTCACTGAGAAATTACAATGGTTAAACATCATAAATTGCTGACTAGGTCATCTGTCTCTGGTACCCCGCCCTTATAACAGCAAACCCTTCAGAAGCTATTTCCTTGAATTGCATCACTTGGACCTGTGAGTCGCAGTCTGTGCCGCGTTGCTCAACATGAAGGTTTGGGTTATTGTGAGGATGTCATACTCCTGCCATTGTGATTAACTTCTATGAGTGTCCATGTGATTGCTGTTCATTTGAGACTCACTTTCTCTGCGGGAGGTCTGGTTGAGTCCGCCCGCCCAGGACCACCTCTGCTGGCGGATCTCGGCCCACGTCTTCTTTGTCGACCTCTTGATAGCAGCCTCATATCTCTCCTAGAGGATAAAGGAGAAAAATGACTCGGTCTCTGCACATGTACACACTCATAAGAGCTCATTTGACAGTTTAAAGGAATAGTTCCACATTTTGAGAAATACTCTAATTTGCCAGTAGCTTAACTTAGCATAACGACTGAAAACAGGGGACAGCAGCTATTCTGGCTGTGTCCAAAAATAATGAAACCCACCTTCCAGTAACTTTCAAGCTCACTGGTGTTATATGCTGTTTCAAAAAGGTGTTATCCTTATGTGTTAGAGTTTTTGGCCAGACAGAGACAGGTCAGCTGTTGACCCTTTTTTGTATTTTTTGTGCTAAGCTAATCTAACTTGGCACTGCCTGTAGCTTTCCTATGTAGCATACAAACATTAGAGTGGTATCAAAATAAGTTGTAATTTAGTGAACTTAGGGGGTGAAAATAATAGAAAATAACCATGTAAAAAAGTCAAATGTTTGTGATTAGCTTAGTTTAGCATTAAGACTGAAAGTAGTGGGAAGCAGCAAACCAGCTTCTTTCCAATGAAAGAATGAAATTCCCTGTACAATTAGCAATTTTTGAGACACTGGTAGGTGTATTTTTAAACTTTGGACAGGGCCAGTGTAGCTGTTTCCATTCTTCATGCTAAGCTAATTTAATAGCCTGCTCGCTGTAGCATACACAGAGTCGTGGAGTGGTATTGTTCTTCTCATTTAACTTTCAAAAAGAAGTCAAACAATTCCTTTAACAATGACTCAAACTGAACACGCTGCAGTCTTCCCTTTCTAGGGAAAATAACTGTTCGGTAGTACCGCTCAGGACTCACAGGGATGTGTAACTTGTGACAAGGAGTCACAAGAAGACGCTGTTTAATTTTAAGAGGTCATGCGCCAAAATGGTTGGGAATCACTGCTATGATGAATGTAATGATACAGCCATTGACAAACTACTGAATAAATGCCAGCACTTGGGATCATTACATTTACCTGACGCTTTTATCCAAAGCGACTTACAATTGCTATACATGGCAGAGGTCGCACACCTCTGGAGCAACTAGGGTCTCAGGGATACAATGGTGGATGGGTCATAGTGGGGGATTGAACCTCTCAGACCAAAGGCATAGTCTTATCCATTGTGCCATCCACACCGATCACGACTGATATTCATGTTGAGACCAAATGCAATTTTCCAGTGGTCAAAAACTGTGCTAAGCATAAACATATGCATAGTGCTAATTTTCCAATCTGACTTCAGGTAACAATGAATACTTAAAATAATTTTTTAGAAACAAGCTTTGAAATTGCATCAAAGGGTTGCACCATTATTTGTTCATTACACATTATGTGCGATTCCTTTGAGCGTAAACTCGGTTGTTATGAATTTTCTCACCTTGTTCTTTTCTAGTTTCTGTCTCTGTTTCTCCTCCAGCAGAGCTCTGCGTTTCTCAGCCTTCAGCCTCTGCTCCTCCAGCTTCCTCCTGCGCTCCTCCAGCTGGCTATCCCTCAGGCGTCGGGCCTTCTCCTCCTTCTCCAGCCACTGGGCCTTCTTTGCCGCTGTGCGGCCACCACAGAGAGAGTAAAAAGTAAAAATTAAGCAGGAGAAAGTTAGAAAACAAAATGGTTTCTGAGGACCACATTTTGTTCCTCTGTTATCAAAGCTAGTGTTGCCAAGTTGGGGTTTTTCACAAAAGGACCACTAAAGGCATTATCATTCATCCCCTGGACACCATGAATGTATGTACTAAATATCATGGCAATCCAGCCAGTATTTTTTAAATAAAAATTTCTGTCTGGACGAAAGTGATTGACCATGCAAAAGGCTGGCATTGTCATCACTAGAGCCATTCCGCTAGCACGGCTAGAACAAAGAAATGTTGTTAAAAGGCACAACAGAAAGAAAACTTATCAATCAATCTATGTATGATGTAGTAGTTCAACCCTGATTCAAAGACATTTCTTATTCCATTAGTTATTTGATTCTCAAATCCAATAGTATATAAACTCTTAATAGGGCTCTACCAACGACACCCAAACAGAATGGGTAAAGCAGATGGAAGACACTGTGTTCATTACACTATAATCCTGGTAACAGTAAATAAGCAGAAGTTTCCCGCTGTGTTCTACAACTCCCTCCAGCAGATGCCAGCTTTTCTTTGCACATACGCTGCTGTGGCTCATTTCTTGTAGGAACAATTTAACAGCAATCAATTAAAACATCTTTATGCTGGACAGCAGCTGTGTCGCTCTCTCCCCTATAGGTTTGATTTACATTTTTCTTATCACTTGCATATTAACCTACTTACAAAAAATATTTTAGCACAGAGTTTAAACAATGAAAAGGTCAGTATGGACGATGATGGTTGGTTACATGCTAGAAAGTAATGACGTGACATGTTTCTGTATTATCACATATTGCTGTGTGTTAGATGGCATTAGAAATACTTTGTAGTGGATTTAGCTCTGCAAGGATGTAGCTGTGTTATGAGGCAAAGACGTGTTTTGTATATTGTTCAGTGTTCTGCTGCTCATCTTCACTAATGAGCCAAAGTGGCACACAAGTCTGAGCCTCATCAACAATGAGAGAGCCCTCTTCACTCCTCCATAAATCCAATTCCTGAAAAAATCCAATTATGTCTGCATCCTGTGTATCAGGATTGAAAAATATGTTGGTTTAATGCTTGTGAGGGAACGTTTCACATTCTCATTTTTGGAGATATTTACCAATGCACAAAATATTCAGTGCACAGCTGCTGTTACTTAACAACGAGGCTCATTTTTTCACAATATGAGATTGTGATAGATTTGATGTTCAAGAGACAAACCTAGAGTAAACATCAAGTTTTATGACCTACATGCAATTACTGTGTTAAACAAATTGCATGCTCCACATGAAAAAGTCTCAACATTATACCATGTAATTACAGACAGAAGCAGACTGCAGAAAACTAAACTTATCTCAGGGCAACTAAAGCTGATTAAACCTCAGATATTATCGATAAAAAGGCTGCAGAAACCCCCTTTTCACGGTACTGCGGCTGCGGCATGACCGCATTACTGATGCTAATGAAAGTAGTAATTAAATCTAATCTGTCTGAGAGGCCTGATCTCAGTTCATGGTAATGACTGCTCATTTTTCACAGCCTGGGCTCAGAGCGATGTCTCTGTGGGGATACGCCCACCAAGCTCTGCTCTGATTGACTGCTTACGCCTTGGCCTTCATCCACAGAGAGAAGTCCTGTGTATGAAAACTAGATATAGTCTTTCATATCTTTGGGCTAGGACAATGTTTTCTTAAGAGAGAAAAATTTTATTCTGTTGCCACAAAGTCAAACCGTGATTACAGGTACATGCACACTGGCGAGAATGCAGAAGAACGAGAAAGTGAAATTAAATTTAAAAAACATGAGCGGAAACATTCAAAAGTCAAAAGTGAAACTGCTAAAGGGTTCAAAATATTACACCGAATGATGACACAAAACCAATTAAAATAAAATTGATTCATGGAGGGAATAAGAAAGGGCACAAGTGATTCCCATCGTAAATTTGATTATTCCCAAAAGGCATGACTGCTGCAGACGCTGAGGGTTTTAGTGAAGCCCCTTACCTTGCAGCTGAGTTTGCTGTTCTGAAAGCCATGCAAGGAGAAACAATAGGAGACGTAAATAACCGTCAGTCACATCAGAGTAGAGTGACAGCGGAAAGAGGAAAAGTTAATACTACATTACAAAATGAATAGAATAGAATAGAAAGGTGTGTACTCATCAAGTTGGTAACAACAAATTCATGCATCCTCAGGAAAATCCAGTTTGTTCAAAGTTAAGCCCAAAATATATTCCCTTGTTTTATAATTTCTTACCGATGTATCTGGCTCGTTCCTCCCTCCGCTCCTTGGCAAGTTTCTGTCTTTGCTCTGAGCTTATTGAATCTGTAGGCAAAAGAAAATATAAAGCTTTCAGTTAAATCTTTCATCTGCAATAATTGTTTGTTTTTTTGGCGGCTTTGTAACAAGTTGTAACCACAATCACAACACTGATATATAATCAACTTTCAGTTAGCTTGTTTCCACATCCAGCACTTTAGCAAGCAACATTATCATCTATTCTGAGTCATGTTTGAGTCACCGGATGAATGCAAGTCCAATATTCACTCTTCTAGCTATGTTTTGGTCCACCCATTGCTGAGGGAAATACCTCATGCACCAGCTAGTCACTAACTGGATATTTAGAGCTTTATCCACTGAAAACAGCTGCTAGCTGCAGCTAGAAACACCACTGATAAGAGTGGTGACAGTGAACCAAAAGCACAAAGACAACAAAATGCTCTGTAAAAGGGAGGGGAAATGCTTCAGGTGATGATTTCCTGTGGTTTCGTCACTAACAGAGATCCCTTTCACATTGCACAGTCATATTTTCCATGTTTCCACTGTTAGCAGAGACTCAAGTCTGCAGTGTACCAGTGTACACTGTAAGTAAGGTTTCAGTTTCACCTCTCCGTCTGTCCATATGCACAGTCACTCTCTCTTTTGCTTTTTATTTGTCACTCTCTTAAATGATGTCAAAACATCTGTAACATTGAATTATCTTCAATTCCTGGTAGCAACACCAAATCAACAAAAACCTCCAAATCCCATCCACAGGGAGTTGGAGTGAGGAGCTCAGACATCGGGAAGGAGCGTGGATTCACATCAAAGCGAGCCAGTTGAGGTGGTTTGAGCATGATTATGATGCATTCTCAATGCCTCCCTCTTAAGCTTTTCGAGGAACAACTCCAACAGAGAGGAGACCCCAGGCCAACCCAGAACATGCTGGGGGGATTACATATCCCATCTGGCCTGAGAATGTCTTGGGATCCCCCATGAATAGGGCATGGGCTATTTTGCTAAGCCTGCTGCCACCAAGTCCTAGACCTGGCAAAATAAACAGACTTGTAGTGGTCACAGCATTGAAGAATTACAGAAAAGCTCAACAGAAATACATAACTCAGGAAACAATAGTCCCTGTTGCTTTGATTAATCCACAGTCATGCAAACGGATTTTAGTGGAACTGCTTTGTACCACACAAACAGTCCAGTTGAAAACAACTTTTTGTGGATTATCCAGAATAATAGGAACACACTGTAAAATGTTTACTGCACTTTTAAAATAAATTCCCAAATTCCCTGTAATCAAACCCTCTGTCTTGCACTGATTAACTTTAAAGGCTTCAACCAAATTATAAAAAATGTCTTCAGTAGAAAAACAGTTCACAGTCAGTGCTGTGGGATGTCCAGAGTAACAGGACCAGTGTTTCTCAGACATGTTGCTTACAGACCTTTTTATATGTTATTCTGTAATATGTAACACTGTCAGCACCACAAACAAGATATGATCAGTTTCATTTGGCTCCCCACATTAAAGTATACAGGAAACCCACATACATAGACCAACACTTACTCTTTGACTCCAACCACCTACTGGAGTAAAAGCTAGGGGTCATCAGAACCACCAAACTGTGTGTATAACATACAAACAAGTGCCCAAGCCTAAGACCAAGAGAAGGAACATAAACACCTGAAGGATTCACTTTAAGCTTGTGGATATCCAAACTGGACATCTGTGAAAACAGCCACAAGATCCATTGAGAACACCAACAATAAGGGTGATAAGGAAAAGAAGAGTAAACAACATTGTGATTCTATACGTGTCTGGAGTACTCTAAGACATACAGGTCCACCCGAAAGGCATAGATGATTTGAAAGAGGAGTCAAAGAAGCCATGTACACCAGAGTAGAGAAACCATATCTCAACGGGGGATGGCTGAGATCCCACCTGTTCTCCAACTTCAATGCTCTCTTTTAATCTCTTCCCAGGAGATTGAACAAATGTTCACACTTGCCCTCATATGACAACGGCAATGACAGTCGTTCAGACTTGGTCTCGGGTGACTCCAACAACCATTATGACTGTGGTCGTGCCAGGAGCACTAACGAACCAAACGGTATCCATCACCTTGATAACAACCCCATAGAGGTTAAATAACTGCGACTCCCTGCCAGGAAGTTAAATTCAGATCTGCAGTTTTCATTCATTGATTCAGTTTCAAGGTCAGTGCAGTCCCTCTCTCCGTACACTGACAATGTTAAACTCAGCTGTAACTGTGATGTACATGTGCTTAGAATCTGCAGAGATAATCAATATGAACCCTGATACACTTTGAAAGATGCAGTGGTGGGACACAATGATTTGTGTGGCTTAAAACTGGCCGTGAAAAGCCACGACTGAAAACAACGACCCCTGGGGTGCTCACTGAGCCTGTCTCCTTTTGCGCTTCTTCTCCGTGCTATGTAATATGTATGCCGCGCATTCTCAACCAATTGCAGAGGGCCCTGCAGCCCTTCAGCTCCGTCTCCATGGCAACCTGAATTTCCTCCTTCACTACCCACCTTTCAGAGAGTTTCCTACACGGCTGTACACTTCAGTCTGGCTGATATGCAGACGCTATGAAGTGCAGAGAAAAATAAATCTCATCGGCCTGGAGGTCTCGTCCCACTGAGACGTCACGTAATGCACCAAGACCTCCCCCCTCCACCTTCCCCCACCCGACTATCAGTCTTCCTCCACACTATCCGCCCTGTCTCCCCATAGCAAATGAGGATTTGGCTTTCAGCCACTACCATCTGTCTGGTGGGAATGACTCAATGTACTTCGAAACTTCCATTAGGACAAAAAGTATGTGGAAATCATGCATGACTGCTTTAAGGTTTCTACGTATGTGATGTGCTGATTTTGTCTTTGGAGCAAGGTCAGAAATGAAACATGGAGGATAAGAAATACCCCACCTTAATTACCAGAGACCTTTTACTTTTCCTTTCACACATTTAAAGTCTTTTAAATGTGAAGGCCCTGCAGTGTTTTATGAGGAGCAGCTGAACGATTATCATGAAGCAGATTTTGATCAGAAAACAAATCAGCCCACAGCCTGAGACAGTCACATGGCCAGCAGCAGTAGCAGAAAATGCTGACTCCACATTTTACACTTCATTGGCTATTTAACAGCTAATACTGTGAAACAAGGGGTGGCAAACAGACCAGATTGTAACAGAAAAGGGAAAATTGCAGCAACCGTTTGTAGCTACTGTTACAGTTACTGTTTATTTTCCATTATAACACCACATTGTGGCAACTATGACCTTGTGTTGTGTCTGGTTGAAATGCATTTGAATCCAATCTCTACTGTATCGTTCTGCCTTAATTATCTTTTAATACCTGGAACCCAGTATCTTAACTGACAGCACTCTGCTGTCTGCCTGATGCCTGCATATAAAGCTCACAAGTGCAAGTATTGCACATTACGTCAGTCCCTCTCATATGTTATTGCCAGAAATCAGATCAAACTAAAGGCTGCTAATATATATTAGCATGGAAACACTCAAAGCCACAATGTGAAGAATTTGAAAATTTCCCCCAAGTTGACATTGTTAACTAACGCAGAGTTTGTCAAATTTTATAATTTGAAAGATGCTAATTCTAGACATATTGGCACTATAACCTTCTTAATTTGCCAGTAAAGGCACAAGTTACTGAGCTAGCCACCCTGTTTCATTTTAAAAAATCAGTCATAATGAATAGAATATATTAAATGTGGGTTTGATGTTCACTGCCTAGACTTCTCTGTACTTTTGGGGGTATTTTTAACGGTTGGCTTAAGCCAAGGGAAAGGTTTATGTTATGACATACAATTATATGTTAGACATTCATCTGACTTTAAATTTGTGGCCACAGTTTGTGTCAACATTCATGTTTCAATAGGACAATGAATTTGTGCACAAAGTCAGGTGCACCAACTAAGAAATGGTCTTCCCAATTGGTGTTGAAGAACCTGACCGGCATGCACTGAGCCCTGACCTCAGCCCCATCCAACACCTTCGGGGCGAACTGGAACAGACACTGTGAGCTAGAACTCATCGACTAACGGCAGTGGCCGACATCACTAACGCTCTGGTGACCGAATGGGAGCCAATCCCTGCAGCCAGGTTCCAAAGCCTCGTGGAAAGTCTTCTCAGAAGAGTGGCGGCTGTTCTAACAGAACATTATTCCCCATAGTTTAGGAATTAAATTAGGAATGAAGTTAAAGGCAAAAGTTGCTGTTTTGACTTTGGAAGCTACACCAAGAGTCGTGTGCATATATTACAAATATTGACCAACACAACCATCCATAGGTCTACCTTTCTTGGGCTGAGGGCTGCTGCTGGTGCCTGGGGTGGAGGGCCTGACATCTGTCTTGGAGGAGGCATCGGCTTTGGTCAGGGTCTCTGTTTGGGGGCTGGAGTCTGTTTTAGGAGAGAGGTCTGTGAAGGCTGAGTCCTCTGAAGTCAGGGGGTCCTTCCCCAAAGACTTGTCCCCATTCTGGATGGACTCTGTCTGCAGGGGCAGAGCTGGAAGACAGAACATGTTTCAAATTGATTAATAACAAGATACCAGAGTGAAAAACAGAATTTACACCTGATAGTAGATGTTTTCTTTGATTATCTAATATATCACAACATTAACTCCTGATTGTACATTGTTTTCTTTGTGATGTCACTGATACTTTTTGTTTAATTTGTGACATCGTCGTGTCATTCACCATTTGTGTGCAGTCTCCAAGATGATGCTTCCAACACACCCTCAATTTGAACACTGAAATCACTTTGTGACTTCATTAACACAACACTCTCGCCTCATTAGAAATCGCTAACATCTCTTTCACACACAATTCACACGCATCAGGCGATCCACAGCAAGACGCTACACTTCCCCCTCCGTCCCTGAAGGTTTTAGTCCTGCAGAGAAAATGCCTCCTTTTAACAGTGTTAAACGCTTCAGCAGAAGGTGAGACACATGTGTGGGAGTAAATCTGAGTTGTCTTTTAAGCAGTATCGCCGAAGCAACACATTCACTGTAAAAGTAAGACATCAAAGCTAAGATGCGCATTGACTATTCCAGCAGTAGGGGAGGAAAACATTGAAGACTGTTGGGAAAGTCTATTTCAGCCTGCTTCCCTAAAAAGAACTGCTTACATAGTGATTATCATGGGGATAATTAATGATAGACTGGCTTAATTATTCCCATAGAGCCACCTAAACTAATGTATAAATCCCTTGACTTCACTGTGGGGCACAAAATGCTCCTGGTTTCTCAAGCTGTGAATTAATCCACAAAATGTTTCATAATCAAATATTTGTTAAGCAAAATATATCATTAATTATAAGTAGGGATGTCCAGATCTGATCACGAGATCAGAAATCGGGGCCAATCACGTTGTTTCAGACTCGATCGGAATCGGACATTACCTCAGGATCGGGACATAAATGTATGTATACATAGATGTGCTTTGCAAACACTGTGGAACTTTTATTTTTGTATTTTAAGTTGAGGTGCTATTTGTTTTTATCTTAGACTTTTTTATATTTACTTTTGCACTAAACTCCAAAAGTCAAGAATTTATGTTATTTATTACTTGATTTTTCAAGCTACCTCACAGAAGTGCTCTGTTTGTTAACAGAGTTGTTGAATGTTAAAATAAGGCGAATTAAATAAAAGGAACAATCTGGATCTGTTTTGTCGCTCTTCTTCATTCTTTTTTTAAGTATTATAGAAGTATCGGATCGGTAGATACTCAAAATCAAATGACTCAGACTCGGACTCGAGGGCAAAAAAACCTGATCGGGACATCCCAAATTATAAGTATATATTGTTAAATTTGGGCGTTTGAACTGTTGGTCAGACCAAAAAGCAATATGAAGACGAATGAATTCGCTTCTGCAACATTTTGATTGAAATTTTGAAATATTTTCCAAACTTTTATAGATTAAACAAAACAAAACTGTACTTGAGTGATTTAGTACCTGTGAGAAACAAATTTAAACTCAAAAGCAATAGTCAAAAGCAATGCAGGAGACAAATATCAGGAATTTTACATCTATTAACATGTGATCTGGATACTTTATCTGGATAGTGATCCACTTTTTACTCCTCAAGACCTGAAAATCAATTTTGACACGTAATGTTTCATTATCGATGAAAATGGTCAGTACTTGGAGCCATAATGACTAGCTAAAAAACACAAGCATCACTGATGGCTTTACAATGATCTAGTCTTGAGGCCAGGCGTCCTGTCCGCCGACCCTTACAGAAGGTGACAAAGAAGCAGCAAAACGCATCAAAACACATCCTGTTTAGATCCCTAACTTTGTTTTCACACCCCGTCACCCTGCTGATACTGCTGCTGCTTGTCCGAGTCCCCCTCTCCCTTTATCCCTCTCTAGTTGTCACACTGAAGAAGTCTGTGACAAACTGATGCAGAGCTGCAATGACGCATGGAGGGCAGGCGGAGGGGGGCTGGAGCAGGAAGAAGAAGAAGGGACAATTTGTGCTCTTCTACAAGGACATGTGGAGGGTGAGAAGAGAGATTTATAGAGAGGAGGACAATGAGAGAGCGGAAAAATGGTGCAGCAGGCTATTTTTATAATGACAGAGGAGGAAAAAAGGTAGTGTAGGATCTGAAAAGACAAAAAGGAGTAGAGATAAAGACAGAAACAGCTAAGGCCTATAGCTGGAAAAATAATGAGACGGGAGCTCAAAGATAGTGAGCTAGGAAGGTGAGAGGCTGCAGGCTTGCAGCCAGATCTCCACTCAAGTCAGCCAACAGTGGGCAGATGGAGCGTGACGCTCTTCTCAGGCCCGTCCAAACGCTCACCGAACCACATAAATCACAGATTAACACTGGGCTCCTCTCCAGCTACCTCCAGCTACTTCAACACAGAGCTTAATGCACAGGTAGCACAATAGAATACTAATCGAGGAATAATAGGCTGTGAATTAGAGTCCCATGTGAAAGAGCAACTGTAAGGAAAAAAGATGCAGGATTATGTTCAAACAGGATGGCACTGCATCTACCTGATGTTGAAAAAAGGATTAGGATTTGGCAAAAAGAGGATTGCAGTGTTCCTCCTTCTTTGAGAAGATTACTGGTTCACCAAGTTTGGCTGACTGTTAGAATTTGATCAGTTTACCACCCTTACATGGCTGTAAGAGCCGCTGTGAAGGAGAAAACTAAGTTCACTTAAATTCCTAGAATTATAATTATTCTTGGGGGATAAAAAGAGGCTAAGACTAAGTCAAAAACAGTAAAAAAAAAAAGGTACATTAAGTGGTGCTGAATATACTACCTCTATAACACTGTCAGAAAAATATAATACACATAAAACCCTTTGTTACCGACGCCTTCTTTAAACAGCTTTATAGGGAAATATGGTTTGCTGTTGTCTTTCTTTATGGTTTTATTTTATGGATATTCATTTCCTATGTTTTGGTAATCAGCATTGGTTGAATAGGAGGGGAGCAGTGTAATGTCCATGTTTTTATGGATGTATAAATTGAACTTTAATGGAATATATACTGAACATAAACAGATGAAACCTGCACATCCCTAAGACTTTCTTAGGGATGTGCCTTTGTTGTCTTTGTCAAAAAAAGTAGACTACATTATTCTATTGTCAGCAATGAGTTCACTGAAATAAATAAGTAGAAAAGACCCATTACTGTCTGGTTACTGAGTCTGCTGTGGAATAAAGTTTTTGTACTGTATATTGACGGCTATGGATTATCACCAAACACAGCTGATGTCTACAGTCAGTGTAAACCAGGTTCCACAGTGGCGACGTCCCCCAAGTGACTCACGTTTATGCAGCAGAGTTGACTCTAACTAATAGAAGCACAGCATGGGTGTGGCTGTCTTGTATTTTCTTGCATCTAAACTACACTGTAAGTAAGTAAGGAGTGATGATAGGAGTTGTGTTAAAGTTAGACTACAGCATACATTTTTGAAAAAAGAAAAACCTTCTCCCTCCCTGAAAAGTTGATTCATGAGCAATAAAGCATTTTTCAGCTTTGTTCAATTCAATACTTTCAGGGGCTTTACTGCTACAGTCGTACTTGGTCCAGTGTGACTAGCAACTTAATGTGGATACATTTTCGCTAACGTTAGCCAAGTGTAAACACAGATGCTGCCAAGGAACTAGCATTACTGAGTCAGATCACTGACACACACAGCTCATGAAGGATCTTAAGTTCCTTTAAAACACATTACCTCAATTTGTGCAAACTCACAATCTGTATCTGAATCATAACTCAAGCAAATCTGACCACACAGACATGATATGATGTTGTTAGATTCAGTGTGACTTACATTTTCTGACAATAACAAAACGTATGAAGGTAGATCATGAATACACGTCCAAAAAAAGAAATGACAGAAAAAAGACACTCCTCATAACTCCATGTTTTCTTCAGTATCAAAGTAATCCAGTGATACTTGTCTGTACGTTCATGGGTACATTGCAAACAGGAACTGCTACTACCTAATTCGGCATACTTTTAATCATGTTAATTTACATATCAGTAAATGTAACTAAATACACACAACAGAAATTAGTGCTCAAATTGTAGCAGCATATAGCTCAATGAATCCATTATACTTCCTGTTTACATCCCCCAAAGCATTATGGGAACTCTATTTCCAAAATGTGATGAATGATTATCCCCCAAATAGAAGTAAGAGCAAGAATAATATTAGTAGTGACAAAATCAATGAATACAAACCTTTTCATGTTTGTTGCAATATAATGTCAATCAGAATGTCCCGTTAACAATTGGAGTTTTGCATCTTATACTAACTGTATGCTACTGTTTCCTAAACAATCATTATAAATGAAATTCAATGACAAAATTTCCCAGTTGCTTCCAATATACTAACAACTACTTTTCTCGTTAAAACTAAAATTATAATATGGGATTATACCTTAATTTAAACATGCAGTCTAAATATTAATAGACATGTTTTCAGTGGTGTCCCGGCAACAATGACAATCCATACACCCCCTGCAGAAATACATGTTCAGCTCCAAGTCAACAAGTGCATATTTTCGCACGTGATCAGCCATTCATGTGACAGGCTCCATTTAACACAGAAACACAAATTCAGCATGATGTTCACCCGTTGCCCCCCCTCCCCATCTTCTCGTCCCTCCACTGCCATCTCAGGTTTCTGTGCCACTGTGACAGACTCTGGGTTTATAAATAGCGTTAAGCACCAAACTGAGAATGTCGGCCATAAAAGGGGCTGGCTTCTGTCGAGGCACCTTGGGACGGCGCAGAGACCGCAAACTGCAGCATGTGGGACACCAGATTTACTGCGCAGGGAGTAAACTTAAGCAAGCAGGAAACTAAACTTTGTGTGTGTGTGGGCCACATCCAAAAATCCAAATCCATCTGGCGGGAATACTGTTTTAATCAATAATAGAATGAAACAAAGAAGGACATTCGGATGAGTGTTGGTAACCTGCCAAACCCTCAGCCAAACTTGGCCACATTAAATTTCAACCACAGCTGAATTTACCAATGATGGTCTGTTACCCTTACTATTGAATTCCACCGGGCACAGGCTTGTAATGTTTTATCTGCGACCCAATATTGTTTGCCGGATTTTGTTTAACTGATCATTTTTCCTTGACTTTTGAACTTCTGCGATGGATAAGTAAGCTACGTAGTTAAATGGGTTATTTTATTGTCTGGTTTAATGTGTTTATTGTTGCTATACGATTAGGAGTCTGTACAGGGTGTTTTATTTTGAAATCCGACCAGAATGATTTACATTGACTTAAGTACATATCTCTTCCGAAATAAGGTCACATGGGGCGGATGCGAGGGAATTAGGCACTCTATGCAACTTGATGCAACTTCCGTCAAAAATAGAGTATCTGCGTATTCTCGGTGGAGCAGAGCGGAGGGCCGCTCAGAGACACGTTGCACGCATCTGGTGGAAACATAAGCACTTTGTAGAATAGCTTTGATCAGCTCATGCAGCCACATCACAGCTGGAATATGACACAGCCATGCCTGGTGGAATCCAGCCTTCAGATAATCTAACAATGTTTCCCTTAGACAGCTGACGGCGTATTGTACTTGCAGCTCTGGTGCACTGCATTTCCCAGAATTCCTTTTTAAAGACTACTGGATCAGATGAGACAGCTGTGGGTTTAATGTGTATGTAGAGGGACTGAGAGACAACAGTGATTAAAACAGTGTGTTTAAGTATTTTCAGGTAGATCTTGGCTCCAAATTGACAGTTGGGCTGTGCATGAAGAGAACTAACAGTACATGCAGAACAAACACAGCAAGTTTGTAAGAGGGGAGGCATTTTCCACATGTGGCATCGGTAAGTTGGTAAGTGAGTCAGTGGGCAATCAATCTTTTAACTATTTTTCTCACTATGCAATTGAGCAAACTTAGTACACAGTTTAGAAGGATTTTGGGTAGCAGAGCCTTGTTGAGCTCAGTTTTTAGAGGCAATCAAACAGAAATGCACTTTTAAGGGGCGTCGTGGTGGCCTAATGATTAAGACACATCCCATTTACTAAGATTTCCACGTCCTTGGTTTGATTCTAGCTTTTGTTTTCTTCATGTCCACTGTCCACTTTCGAATAAAGGCAGTATGGCTCTGTTTTACTCAAGTGTCCCAGTAAAAGTCAGTTAATGGTTCTAGGGTCCATTTGATGTAAATCTGCCCAAGTCCACAATAGTTGACGAAGATCTCTGTGAGAACCATCCATGCACAAATTTGTAACCAGGTGCTGACTATGAATGTGCATGGATGCTTATTTTGTGCTGTGTATTAAAAGTACTGTTTTCTCATTGTTCCTATTTTTTAAGCAGTCACACACACACACAATTTTTTAAATTTTACATGTTGTTCAACCAGAGGAGCTCTTCGTCTGGCTGTTGTTGTCGTTGTTGTTGCCATCATGTTTTCTAGTGTCTGCGTATATGCAGGTCCTCAATTGTAGTTTGTATTGAAGCTCCTGCGCGTCAGCTGTCCTCGTCTGTACTGAAGTGGGACAAGGCTTAAGCCATGACTGTGTGACAGTGAGCCAGCAAGCACAATACTAGGACCTTGAAACCAAAACAGCTAAACTTAATTAACCCATCATTAATTTTATTATTTACATCTATACTTAATCTACTGCAACACATCAACCATGCAAGATGTTTTCAACTTTCGACTGTTCACGTCAACATTTAAGTTGTAATTACTGCTGTTGGATTTTAATGTGTGTGAATATTTTGTCCTAAAATCTTCATGAAGAAAGGAATTACTGTAGAACTGTTGTATTCGACTGCATTAGTTTTAGCTAGTTGTACCATATAAGTTGTACCATATACTCCCTGTAAACATGTGCCTATAGCCGCTGGGGATGAATTTGTATATTCTAGGGTAAATTGTTCCACGTTGTAATATAAAAGTAGATTTTATACATATACTTCAGAAAATATATGATAGAAAAGTTTTTGAAAAAGCTATTATGAGTTTGGCTGATTGTACGTACAGTAAGTATTAAAAGGGATTGTCTCTTTAATAAGTCTATTTTGGAAGGTGGAGGGGAGCAGTTTTTCCCACCCCATGTTGTGTGAAGCAGGTCAGACCCTTTTGTTTGGAGTTATGTGCATGAGAGAGCCAGTACGTGAACGCATGTGTGTGTGTCTTTGTGATGAGTGGGACATGTTGGATCTGGGTCAGGTCAACCTCAGGAATCCCAGGCATCCACATTTCTCTTGCACGTGTTTATCCAACAGATGTGTGTCTTTTGTATGTGTCTGTGTGGCCTGCATGTGCCAGGGAATCAGGGGATCAAAACCATCCAAGAAGAGATTAAATACTGTACATGTTGTCAACGCAACAGGATGACATTTGATTGATTTCCACAAAATGCACAAATTCAAAAGAAGTGACTCCAGGAATTTGCAATATTCTAGCTAAAAACAGACATTTTGTTTCAGTTCCCATCTCACCAGCTTCTGCAGGACGTGTTTGACTGCTCATACACTGACAAAGAGTGCATGTGCATGTGTAGGACGCCTCCACCACCTCTTCCTCTATGGATGAAAAAACGGAAACAGTCTTGGTTCAACAACTGTCCACGCCCCAGGGAAAAGCAGAGGAAGAACATTCTTGGGACTTCTGTGCTGAGAGCAACAACAGCCAAAACATCCGACTCCACTTTAGTTTATTCTGTACACCAATTTACACCTTAACAGCAGAGGGAGAGAAGGAATCTGTTGTACATTAATACTAAACTGAAAATCTACTTCCCCAGCAACGTCTCGTGACAAATAACAATAGGAACGAACTAAACCGAAAGGTCAGTGAGTCAAAATTCAAGCATGCAAGATAGAAAAAGCACAAACATAATGTCAGCCAGTCCACTGCCTCTGAGGGCACAGGAAAACTTCCCCTCACGAACAAATGCTGCATGAACATTTGAACCCCTCGGATTCCTCGCTGTTATACTGTGAGACTTCACCAGACCAACAGCTGTGCTTGCAATGAGTTCCAGGTCGCAGCAACAACATGCACAGCTACTAATCACTGTCACAGAAGAAGAAATGTGGCTTCTCTGTACTGATGAAAGAAGAGGAACCTTCATTTTAAAACTCGGTTTCAATTACAGACCACTTAGTCTCAAAACTACTGAGTGTAAGCTGTGGACAACACTGAAAAACCTGTCTCCAGTTGATTTCTTTTAAGCAAGAACTCTGTTAAGGGGTCTTAATTATGCACATATTTGCTACATGATATGATGCTAAAAGATGGAGGCTACAGCTAAGCTATGTCTCACATCAAAAAGCATAACATCCTCACCAGTGGATTGTCTATAGCAGACATGAACAGAAAGGAGAAACATAATGTAGCCTATTGCGGGAAAGAGCTAGTTAACCCTGTTATGTACAGTATTATGTTATTCGTTCTAACATAACGTTACCCCTTGGATGATTTCAAAGCTTACTATAAAAAAAATGGTCTTGGACAAGCAACACAGTGGTTAGATTTATGCAGTGGATGTTCCAGGTTACATAACCTGTACATGCACATAATGAAGTGGTTAGCTAATGACATTCCTCTTACCATAAGTAGTAAGCTAGTTAGCAGACAATGCTAACGATTGCAGCTTACTTTAGAGCAGATAAGCACAAATAAATCAGTATGAGCAGTCTTAAGGTAGGGCTTAAACGCTACAAATGTATTGCTACTGTGTTTGTGTACTTTATTTGATTGATTCACAATAATGTTTTAAATTTGGTAGTATTTTTTGAGCTTGCTAGCTTAAGAGGCTAAGAATACATGATTGGCTGAAACGCAAAAGGGCAGCTATAATACCACTGTCATGAAACGTAACATTTGGTGCGTTTGACTTCATGCGGCGCTGCGCAGTGCTGACTTGACGTGATGCATGCTGGTTAGAAATTGTGTCAGACTTTCGCCGGCGCTGCAAAACATCACCATGGCACATACAGGTAGAATGTGTCCGACTTGACGGTGCCGTTTTAATATTCGCCCCTGCAGTCGCCTGCAACTCACGTTACTATCAAGTCAGCGAAAGTAAAAAAAAAGTAATCTCAAACACACCTATTATGAAATAAAACTTGACATGAAATGTGTTATCAGGAAAAACAACATAATTGAATAAAAACAGATGTTATGAAAAGGGCCATACCCATAATGAAAAGAAAATAACATTTCACAATAATTAGTTGAGTTTGAATAATTTCTTTAACTACTTTTATATAATTAATTCATGTGATTAAATTACAATGTCTTTTTTTATTATTGATTATGTTGTGGGTGTGGGTGAACTGTCTCTCTAAAACATATTCCTATAACCTATTTTCTGCCTCTAGACATCCAAAAACTGGACCCATCAGGACCCATGATGCTGGTTAATAGTATACTAAACATCAGCGCAAAGGAACATATTCTCTTTATCTCAACTCCTCCCCTGTCTTTGAATACAGGGCAAAAAAACAGAACAAGCTATCAAAAGGATTAACCAAGAAATAAAGAGTGTTTGGTCTGAACATGAGAGCTAAAATAGACTGAGTCAGAATCACAAGAGGCAAGCGACAGGATGTTACTCCACTGCAAACAGGAGGGATCTCCAGATGCTTTTAACCACAAAGAAGTGGGTTACCCAGTCACAAAGAAATAAAACAGAGCCAAGTATGAATCATATATATATATCATCTATTATTCACATTTTCCTCCTTCTCTTTTTACCAGCAAAGTGTTGATACTAAAAATAAGGTCAAAGGTGATGCAACGAGGAAAGGGGAAGAATTTGAACCATTTTTAAATCACAGGTGCTGAGAAAAGCTTTTCTACAAGACAGGGAGTAAATGGCTCAGGTGGGATTTGTTGCAACGAAGGCTGTAGTCAGGGAGTTTCACTTCCTCGGTCATGACCTCATCATTAGATAATCTTGACGACATAGCAACGGTAAGCAAGCTAAATAAACACAAGCTACCATAAGATATGTTTTTTTTCAGAGAATTATCAGCCAGCTTTTTAGCATCTTTCACTTTATTGTTTTGTTTTTCCTGGTCGCAAATTTAATGTTGTGGTTCAGTGTCACCACTCTCATCAACTCTGCTTCTAGCCACATGCAGATGTTTTGACCAAAAAAAGCTTAGATAAAATGTCCAGAACCAAACAGACAAAGTCAGCTACTTGCTGGTGAACATAGTGGAGCATTTAGTAACTAAAGAGCCTGATATCTCCCATAGGAGTTGGTGGAGACCAAAAAAAGAACTTACTATGGTTGATGATATGAGATAATATGTCAATGTGGTTCACTCACTGCAGGTTTAAAGGGTTTGGCTTGGGTTGAGAAAACATTTAACATTTGTGATCTTTGGCTTATTTTGTTCTGTAAGGTATTAAAAAGTATTGAACGTTTTTTATTATTGACACTTTGCCTAAATACAAAGTAGAGATAATGTCAAAGAAACCCTCACTTACATAAAACAGAAACAAGTGAAACAAAAGACTGAAACGAAAAGCAAACAGAAATCTGCAGTAACAATGAGTCGCACTGCAGCATGTTTATTTCTCTCATTGCCGCAGACCACCGGCCTCCTTCAGACACTGACCACTTACTGCATCACAGACTGGAACAGAGTCTGCAAGCAAATCATTTTTGTGTTTTTACAAAGCCACAATGCAGCTAATTACATATCGTCTTTTCTTTTTCTTTTCTTTATTTTACCAACTATTTTTCAACTGAGACGTGGCCAAAAAGGTTCAGTGTACTCCTTGTCTGTGGGCCCCAAAACAGTTTCAGATATATAACTAATGAATTTGGTGTCAATATTTAATAAAAAATAAAGTCTTTTTTATGATAAAACATCAGAATCAAGCCACCACAAGCGTATAGACCATGGCTGCCCTGCCACACTCTTGTTTTGGACTCTTAAAGTAGGGCATAACTGTGCCTGGCTGACTAATGTTGACCTGGCATCATGAGGAGGTGTGATGACGGACTAAGTTTAAGACGAGCTGAGGTCTGGTTTCAGTGCTGCGAGGGGCCGTCACAACGTTGGTCACAGCAGGTCAACATACTGTAGATGCTGTGAGAACTAGACAAAACTGCCATCAAAACAAAAATAAAGTTAATATTGTGTTCTATTTATATCTCTCCATCATATCACCTGTATCTTTAGATTATCTGGACAATTTGTCAAATTAATTTGATTAATTAGAATTTTTGTTTTAACAGGTTGTATAAATTGTCTAAATCGTTAAAATCAAAATTCACAAAAAGGTTTTTGGCAAAAATGGAAGTACGATTGAACCTGAAAAGGGTCTGTATGAATGATACACTGTAAGTGTATTATATTCAAACATGTATGTGAATGTTATTTTTTTCACTGATATATTAAATAAAGAAATAATTAATATTTCTTGCCGTATATTGTAATAAACATTATACGTTATTATTATTGCTAATTATTAGTTATTATTGACAATCTGACCCTTCTAATTTATGAGACATAAAACATTAATCTTTTTCACTACAGCATCAACTCTGTGATGTTTTGCTTCAAAAACATCCCATTCATCAATAATTCTGGAGAAAAACTGTAATGTAATGATGCCTTACAGCGGTCAGATGGCCTTTACGTGATTTAATGCAGCCCTGACTCTCAGACACATCCAATTTGGCAGCCAAGAGGGTGTGTAATGTCAACGAAAAGCCCTAGACGAGAGGACAACCTGACCAGCTTCAGCCAAAATGTACCAGCATTTTGCTGTCACCTGGTCTTAATCTTTCATCCAGAAGACAAGTTTTTCAAAGATAAATTATCAGAAATATTATCATCATATCATTATAAAAGAGCACAGTGAGCTTCTATCTGGGTCATCACATTTTGCATGTGGGTAATGAAGAAGTGGGAAGAAGCGGTGTGGCGTCATTATAGGAGACTGCAGAGGTAATCAATTGATTGATTAATTTAGGAGACGATGCACTTTAAATGGTTTAATGTTGCTCATCTGCCATTCAGAAATAACCACCTGGAGAACAGAAAAACATCTAATACACCACACCTTCCTTCCAATCCTTACTATATTTAGAATGTGTTTTCTTTGCATGGTGTTGGGACTATGAACCATTGTCAGATCTGTTTTAAAGCAACAATATGTAGTAATTTTGTCTGAAAATAACAGCTTCAAAATCATTTTGATGGTACATTTCCTTGTAATTGGGTGGGCTCACATCACCAGCTACTGCACTATGTAAAACTGGAATCCTGGGCAGGAACGGCATAATGCTTTACGACAGCAACACTTTTCAGCAAGCAAGCTACAAGAAGAAACAAAAGTATTTGATGTACAGTGTAAGTTCTTTGTAATAAGCTAGCTCTGTATTCTCAGAATGGATATCACGGCAGGGCTGCCAAGAGACAGGAGAAGACGGTGGAGGAAGAAAAGAGAGAGTGAACAAGCAGGAGAGCGGAGAAGAGTAAATATCAAAATGGCTTTTACTCGTTGGTGTGAGCTAAAAAAGACCAAAGGATGCAGGACAGATGTCAAGCTTGCAATCTTTCTGTCGGACTAGTCAGTAATAACTTATTAGCTGGCTTGCTGAGCCTTGTATTGTTGCACTTGCTTCGTATTTGCCTGTGTTAGCAAAGTTTTCGACTTGAATAAAATCAATAGAGGTTTCACAGACAAAGGTTTAGCCACTAGCTATAAGTCTCGAGTTGATGTTAGCAAACTTGCCAGACAAAACACTCGGACATTGGTAACGTTACTGTAACTGCTCTTGCGTTGGTTGCTGTCTAGCTTTGTTAACAAGCTTGCCACTCAAATTTCAAGCAACTACTGCTGCTGGTGGAGAGCGGCACCGGTGTCAGGCTGGAGCCTGGTAAGCCGGAAACGTGACCAGGCTCAGCAGACTCTATGAACATAACGTTAGTTTAGGGCTGGGTGATATTGTTAAAAATGTTATCACGCTAAAATTTTCTTTGTGTTGAGAATGTGACAAATTCTTGACGCTGAACAGTGGACCACTTCACTCTCTGAGGTGTAGTCTGATGGAGAACATTCAAAACTATAATGATGAAATCTGTTTTCAACAAATATGACTAGTAAATCTTTTAGTCCCTTTTCCTCAACAAGCTAATTTTTTCATGGTTCAGATTAGTTAAATAAAACATTTATTGACGATACACTGAACATTTGTTAAATTGTTATTGAGAAAAATTATACTGCGATAATTATCATCATTGATATATTGCACAGCCCTATGTTAACTATTGGGAGAGGCAAAGAGACCGAAGAGGACATCGATTGAGGAGGCTAAGAAGAGAAAAAAACAATGGCCGAGCAAGAGGCTGCTGCACATTCTCGAGAGCTTCATGAAATGAAAGGCTGCAAGACAGACGTCCAGCTGGCACTCTTTCAGTTGGAGTAGTAAGTGATGTCTTGTGTTTTCGCACTTGGTTGATTATTGTCTGTTAGCAAAGTTGTTGATTTCTTGATCATAACAAATGCACATGTACAGCTGTTCTTCTTTACGACTGCAGGGTTAGGGCCAAATTGCACAAAAAAACAAATCTTACATATTTTTTCTCAAGAGGGCTGATCATTTACATGTTTTTGTTTTTATTATGAGTTTTGCTGTCCTGTCTGCCAGATTAAATTTGGTTGCACAGTCTGTTAGCAGCAAGCATCAGCCATCATCTGCTCTCTAATATTAGAGCCTGTCGGTCCTGTGACTGAGAGGCTGTATGACAAACGTCAAGTGTTATCTGCACACACACATAAGCACACATACACATCAAAGCAAGAGGATGGGGAGGACGCATCTGTTAGTGATTCCCCTGAGGTTGGAGTTACACGTCAACAAAACATCCAGAACATACTGCTAGGCATCATGGGTAATGGGGGGACAAGTCCAGGACAGGAACCAAACAAATACAGCTGAACACCTACAAAACTAAAAAACCTAATTCTAAGAAAATCTTGCACTAATGGGGAAGTGTTATTTAAAACATTATTAGACATGTTCAAGTATCATCTCCTTTTTGAGCTCATGAGGTCTTTTTTGCAGAAAGCACAGCAATTAAATCAATTAAATTTTAATAGACAGCCAACGCCCCGGGAAGTAAAATCTGAGTGAGCTGCAGAATAAAAAAGAAAGAGGAGAGTGCCTCTGGGTTAGCTGGAAAGGCCCAGTGTACAAAATCAATACTCTATAGGTACTAATCATCAAAATGAATATTCAGCTTCAATATTTAACCTACATTCAAGTGCAGAGCAGCTCTGGGTTGACAGGCCAAATTCATGTAACTGTCCCAGTAACTACGGCTGGATAGACCCCTGTTGGTACCGACTGAAATGTGGCTGCAGCAGCACCAAGTTTCAAAAAACTGACACTTAATGTCTGATCAGATCTTTAATTTTGTTTAGGGCTGACACTAACAAATATTTTCCTCATTAAGTAATCTGATGATGATTATGATGATGATCATGATAATGCTTTAATGTCAGACTGAGTCTAATTTTTTTTGCATCACAGCTGCTCCATTTGCAACATAGAGAACACTGAAAAGACAAAGACTAACACAAAGACACACAATTAACATAACATTACAATCACAGAAAACAATATTCAAGGCCCTTTAACGTACATTTTATCTGGGATCATGCTCCATATTAAATTTTAGGATTGACTGAGGATATATAAAAAATGTGCCTCAGTTTAACCTTACTCAGTGAAATCTGCCTATTATTATAGCTGTTACTCTGTAAAATATAGAACAATTTTAAATTAATTCAGATGACTAGTTGTATCCAACCAAGAATCCAAAACCTAAAGATATTCAGATCACATAAGACAAAGAAAAGCAGCAAATATTTACAATGGAGATGCTGGAAAAGGGAAATATTTAGCACTTTTACTTGAAAAATAACCACTTGAATAATGATTAGTTTTCAACAATCAAACAATGAATTGACTTTTTATTCCAACTTATATCTTTTTTACTTATTCTTAGTTCAAAAAGTTCCTGATTTTAGACACTTTGGCCTCATGTTTAGACCACCCTTACAATTTTGACATCTTTACTGAAATGAGATTTCTTGAAAGGTAAGGTTTTGAAAATATTGTTACTGAAACATCTGAATAATATCCAGCCGTACCAGTAACCATAAATCAACCAATTTTTCAAAAGACAAGTAATCAACCGATGTGCAAAAAAGGAAAATAGACAGTCACGATACGGATAAGACAGCAGTAGCATAAAAAAGCAGACTACTTTATGTCACAGCAGATAACACATTTCCTAAGTCCTTCTTTGTGTCCTAAACAAGTCATTATTGTCACTAATGCAGAGCTGTCACTGCTGTGCCTAATACACATTTCCCTCCTGCTCACACAACCTGATTGGACTGACTATTCCCTGCACACTTTTTAAAAAACATTTTCAGTCTTAGGGTTTAAGGAGAATAAGTGAAAAAAGAAGCAAAGTAACAAGTGTTAATATCAAATAAAAGTCTGAATTAATCAGCTTGGTAACACCTTTATTGATTGATACAACACAACGGTGATTTAAGTCTGAATTAGTCACAGATGTTTTTACTTTACAAAACTAAGCTGCCTCTGGTGCACCATAAGGATGTGGTGTGTATTTTGCCGTTCCTCAAGCAGCTGTGGTTAATGTGGAATAAACAAAGGGAGAAATGGGCAGAAATATACGGTAGAAATATGTAGTCCGCATTACAACTAACAGCTACCTAACAAAACTTAAGCAAAAGTGATATTTGGGAAGTGCAGGGCAGAAATATCAGCATTGAAAACTGGGTCATTTTGGATTAACTCTGACATTTGGAATATTTGTAGGCCTATACAGACATCAGCACTTTATCTGCCTCTGATTTCTCTTAACACTCCCTCCACATTAGCTCTGAAACAGTCCTAGTTGTGTAGGTGTTGCTACAATGACTCTAATGTATAAAATGTGATTTGACAGGTCCTTTTATGACTAAACTCTGCCTCACACCGTTCCCTAACAAGATTACGCTGCAAACAGGATTATTAATATCAACGTCCCATTCATGAGTTCTGTTTTTTTGAATGCCGGATACGAAGGGAAACATGACTAATCTGTGAACACAGGAAGCTTCAGCCTTGTCCTTCTTCATACGCTGCAGCAGAATGGAGCATTTCCTCTCCTTTCCTGTGCAACAGTTAGTGTCATGGCTGTGATTTATAGCATATGGTCACAGGGATTGCTGACGTGGAGTGTTAGGGCGAGGAGAGTGCTCTGGACTGCTCCATCTCCTTCTCCTTTCTTCTTCTTCTTCAAGGATCCACTCAAACCACAACAAGACGCCTAGCACCTCGACTTTCAGTCCAGTTTCTCAGACGCATTCCAGCTGATCCCCTCCACACCCAGCCCTCCCAGCAGCACTCTCTGATCTCCCACCTGCACGGACAAGCATTCGAGCCTCCAGGCCACAAACGAGACAAAGCTGGCAGAGCTGTGAGAACTTGAGCCCCGTCTGACAGCAGGAGCTAAGGGGAGCTTTGTCTCTTGGGTTTTCCTTCTGATGCTCACAAAAATAGTATTTTAAAAACACTGGTAATTCAGAAATTATGATTGGACAATGGTTATTTTGTCTCTTTTACCTACTGTTGCTATGTCTGTCAAGGTTTCCACTCTCACTGTGGCAGATTTTTGTACTATACTATATTATGTTAACATGTTTTACCATTTTATTACACCAGTTTTATTATACCAGTCATATTTTTATTACACTTATTTCTATATTAATACAGATACTTAATCATATTTAGGCTATACATTTTCCTGGTGTAGCTGTACATATAGGCTACTACTAGACATGTTGACTTTGCTGCTGCTACTCTCAATGCATTGTCACTTTTGCCTTGTTATTGTGACTTTAATTGCCCAGTAAGCATCAGTACAGAGCTGCTAACTTTAGCCTAAACTCTTGATATATAGTAGAATTCAGGAAAGGCCTCCAAACAGTTGGTAAATACTACTCACTGGATGTGAATGGCTGTTTTTGTAACATAAAGTAATGTAGTATGAAGTGTTCCTCAGCCTTGGAAGCAACACTGGGTTTAGCTACTACTCTAGATAGAAGCTAGTTAGCTGGACACGCTAACATTTGCTTACATTAACTTACAGCATGGACTGTTTAATCTATTTCTTATGCTTTACAAACTCTTTATTTACAGAGTAACACTCTTGCATCAGCACCAGTTACAATTGCTAAACTATGATTGAACCATAGCTGTTCACAGGTTTAGCTAACGGTCAAGTGTGAGAAAGATTCTCAAACATTGTCAAAACTAGTAATTTAAAGACATCATTTGAGCGTCTGGGAAATTGTACTTGGTATTTTCACTATTTTCTGACATTTACCATCCAAAACAATCAGTAAAATAATGTGCTGATGAACTGATAAGGAAGTTGTTGCAGCCCTATTTTCGACTCTTATTTACTGGCTGGAAACCCCAGACCAAGGTTACTTCTTTTCTGAGTTTAATGGTAGAGGATGACTAATGATTGAGGCAAATCAAAAGCTGGAGGAAGGTTTCTAGGCCAAGATCTAAATTTCCAGCCTGGCTGTGATGTTGAATGTGTGCCAAGAACATAACGTCAGCATGACTGGGACGCTCTGCAAGGCCAAAGGGAGTCCACGTCTCATGATTACCTCCACAGAGGAGCTTTTAACTCCACACTGGGACCCTGACTGCAAAGGGAAGTGTTCGTCTGGGTACGAGTTGTTATATATACAATTTAAACATCTTTAGAAACAAGTGCAGAGATTTTCCGTCTGCACACAAAAGGAGAATTGTTTCAGCAAACGACGCCGGTGCCACTCCTATTGTGAGCCGCAAACAGAGAGTCTTTGAACATGTCATGTCTTGGGTGAAGCTTGGTTTGACTCCAGCACTCGCAGAGTTGGTAAGAAAGGAAGCCCCTAGCTGTGTTTCCTCAAAAGAAATACACTTAGTGCTTTCTTCTGTGTGGCATTGACTCTGAAACACCAGCAGGCAGGAAAAACAGTCTCTGCTTAAGTGGCGTAATGTCGCTGGTTGGCTGGTTTCAGGGGGTGAAAGGGATGATAGGAAAGATGAGGTCAGGAGGGGTAATTGTGTGTGTGTTTGTGTGTATGTGTGTTAGGGATTTGGATGGTCTATATGTATTAGGGCTAAACCAAAGGTCTGCCAATCTCAGACCTGAATAAATCACTTTGATACAGGATTATGATCCTCTCTTACAGCTCTGCAGGCACACTAAGCTGTTAAAAACAAACACGCCCTAGTTGGCTATTCTTTCTTTTTTTCTCTTTCTTTTTTTTTTGTACAAGAATGAGACTCACAGCACTCAGAAAGGAGTCACAGAGAAAGAATGTTTCTGTTTATCCAACGCCACTGCCTTTTTCGGCGTCTAGCATTCCCGATAACGTCACATGTTGATCAGCCCTGCTGCGTGCTGGAGCTCGCGGTAGGCCTGCAACCAAAACATGCTTTGTTTTTTTATCTTTGATCACTTATTGATGGGTGAAGAGAACAATATGAGCTTGATGCGCATTTCAATAAACATGCTTTTTCAGGAAAAATGACGACCATAACACAAAAGTCTCACGACTAAGCTGCATTTCTAGCAACAGACGAAAGCTTTAAAGTGAACAACTACGCCTTAAAAACATACCACAGGATGATATTGTCCTCTTCCACTGAACTACCAGCATCCTGTTAGATCCTAAATCAAAGTTGTCAAACTGTATACATTTAACAGCACAAAGCTTCACCATTTTAATATCACTGTGGCAATAACGTTACAATACCACGTTTGTGACTCTAGACTTTTAACTCCAAAGAGTTTTCTTTTAGAAGAGACCAGGATCATGACTGTAACAAAAAGGAATCAAGAACAAGAGCCATTTTTTTGGTTGTCATGTTGAGGCTTTCTTAAAGGTATGCTATTACAGTTAAATTATTAATCCAATACTCTGTATCAATGTATATGTCAGCTGATAAGTAACAAGAAACTGCACTGCAGCAATGCCAATGTCACCATTACTTAGTTCCACCACCAGTAAGACCTGATTGATTGAAGAAATACAAATCTAATTCACTATGGCCGATATATCATTATCGAACTCCCAAATATGAATATCAGTATTGGCCTCAAAATTCCAGCATCCGTTGAACTATAGTTGCTATTCTTTTTCTTACAACACGTTTATATAGACCCCCACACATGCAGCAAGCGAGCACCATGACAGCCTTCCATTGCAGTGATAGAAAGCTGCAGCAGATTGTTTCTCCCTCCATCCAAAGCTCTCCACATTGAGTGGAAATGAGGGGGGAGGGCTGCCAGTGAACAGAGTCACCTTCCACCAGTACACTACAGGTCAAGAGGAGGTGTGTGATGGAGGTGGAGGCAGCATGACCCTCATCTTCTGTGTTTTGATCTTAATGGATGGATTTATGTTAATCATACATACAAGATGCCACAAACCCAGTGTCTTTTCTCTATAATACTGGAGAAATCAGAGGGAATACTAGCCTTAAACGAATTTTTTCTTCTCCAGACTCTTGACGCAAAGCTAAATCATTACAGTGTGTACAGTCAACGGAAGACAGGACTAATATCAGCTTAGTTGTACACAATTATGAGTATTTCACTGGCTACTGGATCACCTACACAGATGCTGGGCAGTGTGAGATACTATCTGTTGGAGATGCTGATGTTACAGCTTTGCATCAGCCAGCTGAAGTGTTCTTAGGTGCACAGTGGTGCAGGGGTCTGTTTAGCAGCTGTGGGGGCAAGGTTGTTTTAGAAGAGAGAGCTACACCAGGTCTGTCTGACTGTATATGTGGGCCGTTTTTCACTCTGTGCACCACTGACGCGTTTGGTAATGGAGACCACAGCTCGGTGCAGCATTTCCAGGAGCTCTGCTGCTTAGGACCCGCCTGAGATGCAGACAACCCGCTGTTCGGTGTGGAGGAATTAGAGCGGGTTGCCAGGATAGAAAAACATCTCTTTTTAAGAAAGGGTTTTATTTGATGTGTTGCTTTGCTGCAGCTGTTTAATCTAAAATGTTCTCCTCAAGGTAAACATACTGGAAAATACCGACACACTTTCATTATAATTGGTAGGATGAAAAGAGATTAAGGAAATCAAAGCACCTTAATTCTACAGTAACGTTATATGACCTATTTTAAGGTGTGCCTGACTGTAACATACTCACTTTTGTCTGTTAGTGTCAGCTTCTCCTCGAAAGTATGTCCAAGCTCCTTATAATCCATTGTTTCCATTCAGGCGGATCGCAGTCCCGTTCCAGTTGCTGTCATTCCTCAGAGTCGCACAAGTACAGGAGATGAAACTCCCGGTACAGATCGCCCAAACACGCCCTTTGTAAATCCAACCGTAATAGTGACCAAAAAATAACGTGGGGATAAAAGATCCGACTGAAAACAGCTGGGGGAGTTTCAAATGTCAAATTTAGGCTTTAAGAAAACTTCTTAAAGTATCTTGTTAAAATGAGAGACTCGGTCCAATCCAGAGGCTCGGGTGGAAAATCTACAGTGCGAGAATAAAAAAAGCTTCAGTGAGTCCAGTGGGCGACAGGACCGGCAAGTTACAAAGAATGAGAAGACTACTTCCGCTAAGATGTTTCACAATAAAATGAATCCATACTATTTCAAGGATTTTTTTAACAACTTCAACTCAAGGCCCACTGTGGAAGGGTTTCCAGAGCTTTCAATTGCATCTCAGTTGACACTGAGATAGCCCAGTCATCAAGACATCTAGAAGACTATCTCCACAATAACTGAGAACAACGCCCACTGAAGAAGAGATGCAAATGAAAGCTCCAGAAAAAAAGCAAGTAAGTGGACTTGGAGCCTACTTGTTTGTCTAACTATTCCTTATAAGGTCAAGCATTAGCTTTTACACTCTACTGTAAGTAAGTGGCCAAATTGTATTTACTGTGTATTAAAAATACACAGTAAATACACAGTAAACACACTGTAACGAAACACAATTAAAATAAACTATGCATTTCGATAGGGGCCTCTAATAAATTAATAAACACAATCATCTTGGAAAACAACTTGAAAAGAAAATATGTTTGTAAGTGTTTTGATTTGGTTTGGAAGATCTGACAACAAATATTTTATATCAGCATTAGTTCAAACACATAGCCTAAGATTAACAAAAATGCTTGAATTTACTGTACCAAATTTAGTTTAAAACCATATTTGCAGTCACAATTCAAACATGCAAACAATGATGCAAGCCGCAACACTAAAAACATATACACAAAAGCTTATATTAATTTTATATCATTTTTAACTATTCTCATTAATTCATTGAACATGATTGATAAAAATCTTTTTTGAACAAATAAGTTACATAAAAACGTTTGTTTCCATTTTAAAATAACCACATTTATTCTGAAGGCAACATTGCTCAATTTCCGGTTGTAGTCCCTCTTTCGCCCTGTTGATCGCAGCGAAAAACCGCATGCCGGACAACTGGACTATACCAACTGTAGCACAGGAAGAATGTACCCTTAAACACAAGGCCAAATAATTTTTCGAAGACGTATTAAAACGTGAAACAATACATTTTATTCACCGCGAGGCCTCTCTTCGCGGTTCTAGTCACAGTAACAGGGCAGAAGAGTCCTCTTAAGTCTTGAAGACCTTAAATGGTTTGATCCGTCAGTTCCAGCAGCTGAAATCATCCCTGCTGCCCGGAACGAGGTGGGTTGTCATTACAGCGTATTAAACCGACTGTATGTGTAATTATGGTATGTAATTAGACGTTAATTAACGATTAGGAACCGTAAAATCCTTTTTTACTTCACAAACAAGGTACCCATACAGACTAATATAGTATCTTCATAAAGATGCAATAGGTTTCATTCCTGGAAGACTATTAACAAAAAATAATACAAAATAGCATTCAAATGTCGCTATAAACATACCAACGAATAAACAAAATATTCTATATACATTCCTTAGGGATATACTACCTGTATATAAGCACTAAATGTCGGACAGCACATGCTTAAATCATCTTTCCCATGTATAAACAGTGACATTATTGGGCATCACTTGCCTGCATGCTGTTCATATTGTTGATGACAAGCTGGTTAATAGTTGGTATGCCTCTTCAGACAGACAGAGGAGGTCAGTCTTCCAGGAGGAAATCTGCGGCTCAGTTTTATCTGATAAAAAGATGAGAAGCAGGAGGGGGGAAAAAATCCTAAACATCTCAAAGAAAAAAAACCCTAATCCAGCATTAAACACTGTTTATTCGTCAATATGACAACTTCTCTCATAGTTGAAGATACAGAAGCAAAAAGTGGCCTCTTCAGGGTTGAGGAGGAGTGTCATTCATTTTTTACAAGAGTAACATTTTATAAATAGTCTGTCCAGAATCACACCCACTACCCTTTTTTGGGTCTCTGGATGAAAATTCTGATTAATTATAGATGAGGTCATCTGTGTTCATCATATTTTTCACTTCAATCCCCAGGACATAAAGGAGGGCACTGAGCACAAATAGGAAACATAACAAAAAATCCCTGAACGCTCAATGTTGAGACTCTTCAGAGCAGGAAAGATAATTTATCATGTTAGAGCTATACTAAATGCTAAAAGGCCAAATGTATGTGAGCGTTACCAGGGCGATAAAATATGCATGACCCACTTAGCTTGGTGAAGACTCCATAGACTTCAGGAATCAAAGCACTTGGGTTGCGGCTGATGATAGAGACCTCTCAAACAGATCATTCACTGTGGTTGGTCCACTTTTTTAATCTCTTCCTATTACATTTTATATATACTGTATATATATATATATATATA